>JAOBRG010343902.1:0-14181 GCA_027574985.1 Umimayanthus nakama | reverse complement strand
CTGTGCGAGGACAACTTTCGCCTCGGCTTCATGTCTAAGCTTGGTTACTTTTCAGGAACCGTGAAAAGGACTATTAGTTGGATCAGTAGATAGATAAGAATAAGTTAATTGGTATAGATATAAGTTTAAAAGTAGCACTAACATTTCCCACTTTACTGATATCTCACTCCAAAGTACAGCCTAAAAATAACTTAACGCGTAAGCGTCGTCAGAAGCGCCCTTTATTTTCAGTTAAGTTTTACATGACTGTAGCCCATTTATGGCCATTGAACTATGAGCACTTTCCAACCGCCCCCCCCCCCCAAACACACCCCCCTTATTACCCAAAGCGTACGTTTTCTGAAATTTTCTGGCTATAACCGTGGTTTGGAGTGTGTGGTTAATCACATTGTCTTTCCGTTCGGTTCCCTTTTCTATCCTTTAATTTACTTTACTTTACTTATCATTTGTCTTCTTCCCTTTCCTTGCTTTTCAATTTAATTCCGTTTTTCCTCAAACGCGAGCTGCCATCATTTGGATGTTTCAACAGCCGACTACAATATACTCGGTGTGTATTACATTTTAGCATTGGCATATAGTTTATATCAGTTATAGTATTTCCTCTGTCATATCAAAGCACAGAAAACAACACATAAATTGGCTCGAACAATAGATGCATACATTAGTCGTCTTTTGAGGCTCTCTCAATAGCTCAAAGTTCCCACGACGAAAACAAAATATGAAAACGGTAATGCCTTTGGACGGAATTTATAAACAGTAACTTTGAACAGCTATTAGGTCGGTAAAGTGAGCAACTATTTGGTTATAATTCATAAAATAAATTGGTTATAAAGCAAAGCAGTTTTTTGTTATACATTCTTGTTCACTATCTCTTTTGTTCGTTGGCCTTAACCCTGTACAAAACACAAAATGTATTCGAAAGCATTAAAACAACTAACCAGAAAAAAAAGAATTGCGCTAAGAGATCATACAAAACCGTTTTCGGGGTCAAAGTTCGTTCACTCTTAGACAAAACAGCTTTGTACACTGCTTTTCAACTTTGTTGGACACCACAGCCAGTTAGTTCTATCGTTTATGTCCTGGTAAGCTATGCTTACAGGTCGTAAAAAGACCCACATTCTTCTCCCTCATGCACCTGCTTATCCATTTTCCCGAGCACTCTCCGGAAATCTGTGATTGGGCATTTTATCATGCGACATTGAAAGTTGGATATTTTGTCATGTAACACAGGCTTGTACCCTGTGACACTTAATGGCAGCCTGTCATAGTCGGATGCTTCGTCATGAAACACTGGCTGGCAACCTCACAAAGTAAAAAACATTTTGTTGTGATACCGATTAGCAGCCGATCACAGTCAGGTATATTTTCATGTGACACTTGCTGGCAGTCTGACAAACTCAAATGTTTTGTTGAGATACTTGTTGTCAGCCTATCACAGCAAGGCATTTTGTCGCATGGCACGCACCATCACAAAGGCGAACGACACTGACAAGTAGCCTCCATCAGTCAGGTATGTGGTCACGTGACACCGAAGCTCAGCCCGCCTACGTCACGTATTTATCACGTGACACTGACTAACAGCCTCCCCAGGTTAAGCGCTGCACGTGGTCTGTCTTCCGCCTCGTTGACTTGATAAACCCAAGGAACTGAAGCTCGGAAACTGCACGAATAAATCGAGCCCTAAACCACGTTAAGGAACGAATAGATCGTTTTCACTCAATCCCAAGACATTCAAATTACACAGTGGCCATGTTTGGACCCCTTCCAAAGCTTTCGCAGTAACTACATTTAAATGTATTAGTTTTCACCTGTTTGCAACGTTTTTCAAGTATTTATATTCTTTTCAAACAATTGAGCAACTTTCGATTCACGCTTCAGTTTAGTCCCCACACTAACTTGAAGTCAAAGCTCCGTGCCAAGTTTTCATAAACTTGCCGTCATTTCTCGCTTAAGGCTCGACTTAAGGTTATTGTTCGCGGAAACTGAAGTGGTCTATTAGGTTCGGCATGAAACTTTGCCACACTGGCTAATAAAGTAACTTCATAAAGTACTTGGACAAATTTGGGTAAACATGTCGTATGATTGAATATTCAATAACAGAGGATATCTTTAAAAAATTTTAATGTAAATAACTAAAACGGCACCTTTTTAAAAAACAAAAAAAAACAACCCAGTACAACTAGGGCTTGAACTCACTGACTCATACCAGAATGAGATTTTAGAAGGTACTTTGCATGCGAATATAGTTTCACAGTGGAACCGGTATATCAAGTCGATCCATATTACGTAAAAACCGCCTTAGTTTCACGAGTTTCCGTCTCAACGTTTTTGCTATTGGTACTCCTAGGCAACAAATTTTTTGTTAATACTTTTGAAATTAGTTTATCTGTTGATATCTTCTCTCAGTAAAGTATCATTATCATTATTGCAGTAAAACTTGTTCAACAACAGTTTTTGACTGAAAATACATATAAAGCTACTGAAAGCTAATGTTTTAATGTGAAAGCAAAATTTTTGCCAACCAAAACACTACCACGCTATAAAACCAATGCTAGGAGACAATCGGGTGAAAGGATACTGCAACTCCTCGCCAGTTTTTTTCTTCTTCTTCGGCGAACGTTTGCCAGATTCTCTTGTCTCCGGCTCCAGTACCACCGTAAACGCCTGACAGTAAAGAAAATAATTGAGATTAAAACTGCGTCATCTAACTGGCAGAAACAGTGTGCAGCTTGTAAGCCACAGAAATTCCCCGCCTTCCCCCCTCCTTCCCTTCCTTTCACTTATAGTTAAATATATAAAAAGTCCTACAGTAAGCAAACAAGGTACCTGAATCCAGTTAAACAGGTTGATCAACTGTCAACATACAAAGAACAAACTCAGGTAAGCCACAGAGATATCCCACCCTTCCCTCCTCAACCCTTCATCGATAGCTACATAAAGGTCTCAAAGCAATCAAGGTATCTGAAACAAGTCAAACAGGTCGATCAACCGTCCACATTAGAAGTGCAGTCTGTATACATACATGTATTGGCCACAGGAATCCCACCCCATTCTCCCCTTGCCCCCACAATAAGCAATCAAGGTACCTGAAGCCAGTCAAACAGGTTAATCAGTCGTCCACATTCAAGGTGCAGTTTGTAGGCCACAGAGATGTCGGGCATTGTGTCTTGGATTGTTCCAACATCATTTGGACAACACTTACACTGTGCAAATAATAGGGCAGTGAAAACAATACCTTGCTGTTATAGGGCAAATTTACGGTTACGCTGGTGGCCGGCCGCGCCCTTTCTTATATTATTCCGTGAACTAAAAAATTTTTTGGTAATTTTCTTTCTGAGAGTGTCGATCCTTTTATATTCTTCTCTAATCAAACATGCCTACAAATTGTGTGGGCCCGCCAGCTTCAGTAAACCCTAACTCTCTGGTTCCGCACGTAACTGCAATAATAGTTTATTGATTCCAACTATTTAGACAACACTGCTAAATATAGCAGCACCATAAGCTTTATCCTGATTTCGTCTTACTGAGCGGCATTTGTATACGCAAGTGCCGCTCATTTTAAGGTTACCTTGTGGGCAACTTACAACTCTCGTATCGGTCTATACATGTTCTCCCTACAACTGATTGAGTTTGATTCAACTGACAACTCTGCTATAACAACAACTCAGACTATAAATAATCTGACAAAAATTAATCAAACTCTTAAGGCAGAAATAATGGCCCTTAAGTCAAATGCTGTTTGATCAATAAAGAAATACAATGAACATTAAGAGCCCCGTACCTTGAGGTAGTACTGTGGGTTACTAAGGGCCGTCTGAATTGCAACTCGAGGCATTCCAACCATACGCTGAAACACAGATTAAAACAATTAAAGCGTGCATAACCACTCTATGAGCAAAATTGCAATATAGTTCATTTGATAATGCTAATGATTCTACACAGGTTCATCTCCCTTTATGTTGACGGAAAGTCTGTCTGTCTGTCTATCTATCTACATATTTACCAGTAAATATGCTTGTTATTCTGCATGTCGTTTAGTTGTTCAGTATTAGAAATCAAGTCTTTCACTAATGTATCGACACATAATCATTTTGAAAGTAAAGACTTTTAATGTTATTTTAAAAACCACAACTTTTCTGTAAAACAGTAGTTTCCACTAACTGAAAACTTACCATGGTTAAACACTGATTACTCATTGTTCATTCATGTATACATCCAGTTTGTGTAACTGTCTGTCCGTCTGTCTGTCTGTCTTACTGATTGACATCTTATCGGATTGTCTGTCTGTCCAATTTTGCCTAACATAATCGAACTAAGACGAATCATCCTTTAACAAAGATGAACTATCTGTCTGTGTATGAGTCAAGCAGTCTGTCTGGGCCTGGCTGACTGAATGCGTTGCAGCAGGATGCTTTTAGTATCAGTTTCAGAAGATGGTGTAACTACTGAGATTACATACTTGCTTCACTTCAGTCACCGAGTCATAGTACATCACTTCCATCAGTGGCAAGTTTCGTGGACACTGAAGAAACTGTCTACAATGGGATAACAAGGAAAAAAAGTTCACTTCAATAATAATGCACCAATCAATATAAAGCCCGGGAGGGGGGGGGGTGCGGGCAAGGGTGGGGATTTGTGTCTGTGACCCGAAATTTTTTTAAAACGCCCATGGGTCGGGCGTCGAAAAATCGTCAAACTAAGTTCAAGGTCCCCACCCCGGGAACACAAAATACGTTAAATCTCCCCTCCCCCGGCCCGGGTAACAAGGCAATTACAAAAGGTTCTGAAAATGAAACTTGGGTGTTATAAAAAATACGTTAGCATTTTTTTAATATGTTTTCTAACACGGTTAAAAAAGGAAAAGGCAAGAACTCGTATTATCTTTGTGGAACTATCGATTGTTATTGAGCACACATAAGTTTCCTCCGCAAAAACCTGATTGCAACTTCCAGTTCACCATGCAACTGAACGAAAAAAATTCAGGTGCGTCTTGTGAATGCACCGTCAAGGCTACTCGTAGACTCTGCTGTAGGTAACTCTAGGTCTCGTTCCAGTCTCCTTGCAATGACATGGCCGTTTCGTTCCCAGGCTCAAACTCAACTGCCCGCGCCCCCGGGCTTGACAACGATCAAACTGCCCTCCCCCGGGAAGGCCAGTATCGTCAAATGCCAAGCCAAGTGGACTAAAAATCATGTCAAATGCCCGCCCTATGCCCGCCCCCCCTCTCCCGGGCTTTAGATTGATACGTGCATTACCTTGATCACTCCAAACTCAAATCAAGCTAAATCGCTTGATGTAAAACCTGCTTATAAGCCCTTGGCTTATTACATAAGTTTATAAGGAAGATGTTATTAACTGAGGCAACTTGTAAGTGCGAGGCAGCTTATACCAAAGGGGGCTTGTAAGTGTTTAAAACAGATCTTTCTAAATTGAGTGTCATTCAAGAAATACTTTTAGTAAGTAACCGAGTCTCGTTTAAAATCTGGCAAAAACTAAACAATTTCTTAAAATGTTCAAACTTTATTTAAATTGCTTGTTTTAATTCGAAATTTTGGAAACGGTCATATTCTTCATTAGTCATGAAAACCCAAACAAATCTCGAATTTTATTGTCGTTTCTATATACCAAGTTCAAGTTTTATAGCGGTTACCTTTCCGCCATAATATTGGAGAACGTAAGATTTGAAGAGTAAAACTTCGACTACGCGTGCAGTTTTTGGTATGAAAAAATTCCCGACAGTAGTTTGCAAATTCGTTGGTGGGCAAAACATTGTGGCCGTATTCTTGTTTACTACAAATTTCTGAAGATCTCGTCGGGCAACAATATGATTCAAAAAGCTAAGAAGCTGTACTCGTAGTAAAACTCGCATTCGTAGTCAAATCTAAAGATCTCTAAGAAGTAGTACTTATGGTCATACTCGTACTCGTAGTCAAATCTAAAGGTATCTAAGAAGTAGTACTTATGGTCATACTCGTACTCGTAGTCAAATCTAAAGGTATCTGAGAAGTCGTACTTGCAGTCAAACTCGCACTCGTAGTCAAATGTAAAGGTCTCTAAGAAGTCGTACTTGTAGTCAAACTCGCACTCGTAGTCAAATCTAAAGGTCTATAAGAAGTCGTACTCGTAGTCAAATCTAAAGGTCTCTAAGAAGTCGTACTTGTAGTCAAACTCGCACTGGTAGTCAAATCTAAGGGTCTCCAAGTCGTACTCGTAGTCAAATCTAAAGGTCTCTAAGAATTCGTACTTGTATTCAAATTTGTTGTCATAGTCAAACTAAAAGAAGGTTTCTAAGAAGTCCTAATCAAACTCATAGTCAAACCTAAAGGCCTCTAACGTCCCCATGAGTGATAACTACAAAGCAACAGTTCTAAACTATATCGACCAAAAAGACATTGAGAATACGTAAGTTTCAACTAGAGTGTCAAATATTACAATTATTACGCTGACCAATTAACCACGTGACCTGTTGTCAATTTAAGTGTGCTCAACCATCTTTATAATCCTATCAAGCCCAGCCAGTTTATCAGTGCGTAGGTTCTCCTTACATTATCTACACAAAATAAGTTGTTTGGTATTGAGAACATAGTAACTGATCATACACACCAATTTATCTAAGACAATCTTTTCCCAATCTGTTAATAAGGAAACTATAGAGACAGTATAGAAGAGTTCAGCAATACACCATATTGCGTGTTTGGGGCTGAGTGTTAACAGCAGTTCTTACCGGAAGAGATTGTCGAGGTAATGAACAGTTTCCTGTCTGAGTTGGTCAAATGGAGATTCCTTTCTCTTATGCTTCGCCGCAATCCGTAGTCTCTGTTACAGTGAATACATAACGCTCACACTACTTTCAGTACATAATGCTGATGCAAAAACAATATAAATACATACAATTTTATAATTAAATAGTATACAAGTTTAAAAATTACAAGCCAGAAGTGAAAAAGTAAAACACAGCAAAAAAAATGCAAAAAAGGAACTGAAGCGCAGTTGGAAAGTGATCTGTATAAATGTGCAAGAAGTGCAAGTGGTAGTTTTTAGTTCGCTCCTCTGTACAGTATCAAGTTTAATTTTAGAAAAAATGTTCAATCCAGTTTGAAGAGATATCTAACTGTAGTTTAATCCGTTTGTTTCTACACAGGAATACACCTTTTCTACAAACCAGACAATACGAATAATGAGACAAAATATTTGTAGGTAGGTATGCCAAATACGATTCGGAGTTCATCTAAATTTTCATGAAGTTCGTACATCCACTATGACTGTACGCTGTTATTGTACTGTTAAGGGAGGGGTGGGGATCATGAGCTACGAAATATAATACTGTGCCGGGTAGATACTGTCACCGGGGGTGAAACAGGCCCCTCGCATTGGAGGTTTGACCGCTAAAGAATCATTTCCATCCTATGCCTTTGCCAGTTTCACGTCGCCTATATTTGCCAAGTAGAACCAGTTTTGCCTCACTGAGTTGTCTGCGGAGACGGCCAGGCTACAACTCAACGAACAGCTATTAGCCGAGGCTGGGTGATTGACAGTTAATGGAACTATACCATCATTATCATCATCACCACCACCATCTCCCCACTTTAGTACTGCGACCATTCTTCTAGCTGGCCCTTTTCGGTTCAATAACAAGGTACACCTACTTAGAACAACATTATACTGTACAGTGAAATACATGCACCCTTTTAAACCTGTTTTTAAAAAAAATTCACAAAATTTGCTAAAAAATATGAAATAATTTTATTGACGTTTGTCAGATATCTAAATGTATTAAACGTGCAAATTGAAAATATTTTCTGTGATTTCATTCCTAACAGTACTATAAAAATAAACTACAAAAACGAAACATTTACATGTTGCACAGAGTGTAGTTTGTGCACGAGCCTTGCTCTATATTAATCGTTAAATACGTCTTTCTCTTGTCCATCTGATCCATAATGTACTAAGCTGACACTACTACTGACAGACATCAGTTTGATTATTGGCTGAGGAAACATCGGATCTGTGTCAGCTGGAACATCAAGATTTTCTATTTTACAATACGTATACTAAAATGGCAGAAGGCAGGAATGGAAATGATACACAAAAATCTTCACAAGAACGCTGGATAAGATTGCATAGCATTCTCTTTGTTAGTTTAAAGGGCCGGACAGAAAGATCTGAAAAAAAGATGGACTGTTGTGCATTCTAGTATGCTGCAAACGTAGTCGCAAGTTGTTCTTTGCTGTTTGCCGCTTTGCATTAACATGGTGCTTAATCTCCTTATTAACTATGAAGTAAAACTAATACTAATATTACCTCCTGCAACTCGAATCTATTGGCAGCTTGTGGAAGCACCTCTATTTTCTGTGAAGTAGTGCCAGTGCTCTCATTCTCCAACTGCTCTGGAGGCGAAAGATTAGTAAAGTTAAAGGGCCTGGAAACCAGGGCATTTTCTGGAGAATGCACTAGTAACGAATTATTATTATTATTATCATTAACATTATTATTATTATTACTACCATTGTTTTTATTATTATTTTTGTTATTATTTTTGCTATTATTTTTATTACTGTTGTTATTCTATATATAACAATGCTGTAATTAATAATGCTATCGTAATTATGTTTCTAATTCTTGTCTTTTATTCTTATCCTGCTTCTTATCCTTCTTCAAAAATGATTTGCCTGCCAATATGTAATTGAAATTTTTAAATGTTTCTAGTGTGAGTACATTTTGTAATTAATGTATGTATGATACATGGAAATCATTAAAGAGGACTGTTGTTGTAGTTGTTGTTCTTCTTCTTCTTATTTTTCTTTTCCTTTCTTTTGCGTATGTTCAACGCTTACCAGTTAGCTTTCCAAACTGCTCCATGAAAGATGCAACTTTGCTTTTGGGTTCCTTCAACTTCTGACAATATCTGTAAATTAAATGTTTTACTCGGCTAAACCAACAGTAAATCCAATAATACTTTTGTACCTAATGTAAAAAGTCGCAAAAATCAACATTCACAACCCTTCATTGACTATGGCTACTTTTAAGAATTAAATAGATTAGACTAAGTTTGACTGCATGCTTTTAGTTAAGATGCATTAAACTTAGTTAAAATGTCCCGTTTTCACTACACCGAGCTCAGTTCCATCAGCACCGGTGTGATGGTTCCTCAAAAACCGACAAAGGCAAAGATGGTTATCTTTTTTAATGTATGATTTCCCATATACAAATTATACATTGTCAAACAACTATTCTTTAATGATTACCTCGCAATAACAATATTTTGTTTTTACGATAAGCGTGGTGTTGAAATGCTGTCTAAACCGAACTGTGCTCTTTCAAAGTACTGTTCCTATCGTTCAGATTTACAGAACTTTAGTCTGAAACTGTCCTTAATCGATGTGTCAATTTAGATAGCGCACTTTCATCATGCTTATTGCGCCAAATGGAAATAATCGAGTTCTGTGTGAGGAATGAACGATATCTTAACTAGGCACAAATACATTTAAGTATTGGTGCTCGCGTTTTCAAAAACGGGGTTGTGCGAATAATTAACAACTGTCCCCCGAAGTGGAGGTGAGTAGTAAAATGTATTCTACCGAGCTGCGAATTTCCAATTTCCTCTTCCATGACAGCGGCAAAACGAGACGCCATTTTGAAAATATCGTCTGAAGGTGAATATCCTAGGATTTACCGTGTCTGATGAAGCAATCAGAGTGCGCGAAAAGTGCTATCCACCTGTTTGGTTAATACTAATAAATGATTTGTCATGGATAACCGTTTATACATGTTATTGATAAAAGATTACATTTTGTCTTTCAAGATTCGAGGGGAGCTGTAAATACCCTACAAGCAACATTTATTCAACTTTTGTTGCTAACTTACCTTGCTCCTTGCTTGCATTCCATAGCAGCACAAAGTATATCTACGCACTTCTGAAGTAGCGGAACCAACTCGTCTCGGGCATACACTCTGGCAGTGACAGACAGAAATGTTTGTTCAACAAGAATAACAAAAGGCATTATCATCAATACAATGCCCTTCCCTTTCCTCTTCCTCCTTATCATCATCATCACAAAACTCTTCCTCCTCATCATCATCAACACTATGCTCTCCCCTTCCTTATCATCATCACAACTCTTCCTCCTCCTTATCATCATCACCATGCTCTTCCTCCTCATCATCTTTGCCACCGTGCTCCTCCTCCTCCTCTTCGTCATAATCACGATGCTCTTCCTCCTCTTCACCATCATCATCAATGCAATACCCTTCCCCCTCTTTCTCATTATTTATCACGATGCTCTTCCTCCTCTTCACCATCATCATCAATGCAATACCCTTCCCCCACTTTCTCATCATTATCACGATGCTCTTCCTCCTCTTCACCATCATCATCAATGCAATACCCTTCCCATTCTTTCAAATCTTTATCACCTCTTTTTCTCCTCTTCATCACCACGTTTTTCCTCCTCCTCATCATCACTACCATGCTTCTCCTCTTCCTTCGCCTCTTCATCATCATCACCATGCTCTTTCTCTTCCTTATCATAACCACCATGCTTTTTTCCTCTTCCTCCTCTTCATCATCAGCATTATCACCATGCTCTTCCTCTTCCTTATTACATCACCACCGTGCTCCTCCTTTTCTTCTTCATTATCATCACCACCGTGCTCCTCCTCCTCTTCTTCATCATCATCTTTATTAAGATGCTCTTCCTCCTCTTTATTATCACCATCAATACAATACCCTTCCCCCTCTTTCTCATCATTATCACCATGGTCTTCCTCATCTTCAAAATAGTACCGAGCTCTTCCGCCTCCTCATCATGATGTTTTCCTATTCCTCCTCATCACAATGGATATCCCCCTCCTCACCATCATCACCACCATGCTCTTCCACTTTTTCCTTCTCTTCACCATAATCACCATGCACTTCCTCCTCCTCAAAATTATTGCCATGCTCTTCCTCTTCCTCACCAAGCTCTTTATCTTCTTCTACATCATTATCACCAAGCTCTTCCTCTTCCTCCTCCTCCTTCTCATCACCGTGCTTGTCCTCATCTTCCTTCTTTTCATCATCATTAAGTAGTCAGGTTGGCAATATAGCGGCCACGTGCAGATTTTACTGCTACGTGCTTCTTCTGCTTTTTATTGCTTTAAAGTACCATGCCCTGGTCTCTAATGCTTCACTAACTACTGCAACAGTGCAAGGACTTCAGATGGCTTACAAACGAACATTCTCTTCCAGAAATTGTGGCAAAAAGTTTCTAATGAGACGAGTAGCGTTCTATCCGAACGCATCTGCGACTTTCAATCCGAGTATCTTAGTTCTCAAACTAAGTGGCGACATTCAACCACTGCCCGGACCGATAATCAGGTATCAGTATCTACAAATTAAACAACTACTAAAACCTATCGTAAACTTTCGATCACAACTGCAATCTTGTTTACAGCATAGTTTGTAGTGGAATGTTATTACGGGAGTCTGGGAAGGTTCATAGTTCTGGCGATTGTGTTATTGAACATAGGTGAAAGACTGTATTTCCCCTTTATGGTTTAGCTAGCGGTGGGCGGAGCACCTGTGTGGATATGGCCTTCTTCACTCCCACTCTAACCAGTTTGTCTCCCGATAAGAATTATTATTACCCATATTGTATGAACCACCTTCACAAACATCATTCTCATCATCAGCAGCAGCAGCATTACCAATATTTATTATCCTCATCGCACATATTAATCACCATCTCGATCCATCTGCTCATCATCATCACTCCTCTAATGATCTAATAAGTGTTATTACTATTATTCCTATCGTCTCCACCTTCATAATCATCCTCACCATCAACATCAACATCGCCAACATCATCATCATACTATCTTACCATCTGTATCTCACATATCAATTGTTTGCTTCTGGCTTCAACAAATGATCTAATGCTCCCCACTGATAAATGTTTGGCTTTGTTTGTTAGGGGTATGTACCAAAATCATATCCCCAGGCCACTTACTTCAACAAATTGATTGCTTCTTTATATTCTTCCAACTCGTATATGTTACTATTAAGGCTGAACTCGTACGCATCTCTGACCTGAAATCACCAAGACGCATATTCGTTAGAATAGTGATTTGCTGTCTCTTGTTATCAATTGTAAAATTTGGAAATTTTTGGTCAGATCTACCTTTCGAAATACTGAAGCATAACATGGAATTGCCTTTGCCTTGTGTTCCTCTAAAACCCCCTCATGCTGTGTAATTCCAGAGTGTGTTTTCATATGTCGCAGTTTAGAGACTAATCCAGCCATTTTACAAGGTGTAAACACAACACAATGCACTGCAGTTATACTTCTTAATACAAGAAAAAATACATCAGGACACAACAAAAACCATATAACAATGCAATACAAACATCAACACACCACACCAACACAACATATATGTAAGGCAAGAGAACACAGCACATTGTTCACAACACAAAACCGAGACACAAAACAGCACCTAGATCGTTTATCTAGTGTACCCATTTTACATGTATATGAAAGGACACAACAAGAATACTTATGGGAAAGACAGATATTTGTAACTTGTGCTTAGCAATAGCTATTCTACCAAAAGAAAACAATCATTGCTACCTGTTGTGTCTTTTTTTTTACTAGCTTAATTAGCATTTAATGGGTGTCTCATATTTTGTTTAGATTAGCCTTTCCTCCCGGTGGGAATCTCGTTAACTCCCATAGTAGGGGGTCTCAACAATTTCTCGTGTTCTGTCGCGTCATATCAGGTTTCTAAAATTGGTTTTCAGCCAATCACAACGCGCGTTTTACTGAATCTTATTTCTAATATTGACTGGACGGTGATTTCTACCCAACGGGTGACTCGCATATTAACTAGACTAACCTTTATACTCAGTGGCTGACTCATAATTATATTGACTAGACTAACCTTTCTGCCCACTGGGGGCCTCATATACCGACCAAGTGGCACCCACTTGCTAGCCTTTTTGCCCGGGAGGTGTCTCATATGCTAGCCCAGTGGGTGCCTCATACGTGGACTAGTCTAGCCTTTCTGCCCAGTTGGCGTATGTACTAAACCAGTGGACGTCTCTCATACTGACTAGACTAACTTTTCAACCCAGTAGGCGTCTCATAAATTGACATTTCTTCTCAGTGGGTGTCTGATATACTGACCCAGTGGCTGTCTCATACAATGACTAGTCCAGTCTTTCTGCCCAATTGGAGTATATACTGACCAAGTGGCCGTAGCATATAGTGACTATACTAACCTTTCTGCCCAGTGGGTGTTTAGGGAGATTTGCGGTCATGATGTGCAAACACTGAAGCACAGGAAAAAAGCACCAGTGATACTCTTCAAGCTCTTGCAGCATTTTAAAGACGGCACCCTGGGAAAAAGAAATATAAAATGGTGAATGACTGTTAAAGTCCGATGAAAACCGTATTTATTCGATTAAACGCCACTGCGTTTGTCCATTTTTCCTGATTCCAGAGCAGCGTTTAGTCGAGGACATCGCTTACTTTTAAATTCAAGAAATGCATTTAGTTTTGTGCAAAGATTGAAACTGAACGTTGCCCATTTCTAGTCTTTTGATTTTATTCAGTCCTTAGTTCAAGTGCAACCACAGAAAGTAAATTGTAAAGCATGAGAAGAATGTATTGATGTTTATAGATTAAAATATACTAACGGCTAATTGTTTAAAGTTTAAAACACAAAGTAAGAACGTTTTCTTCAAAATATCGTCTTCAGGTGACAGGATAACCTGAAGACAACACTTTATCGAAAACGATTTCGTTTTAAATTTTTAAAGTGCCTTTGAAATGAAAAATGTTATTATCCCAGTTGATAGACCTTGCTAAGTGAGGAAAAGCGGTGAAAAATTTGGTCAAATTTTTTTTCGGTTCTTTCAACTGATAACGTCACAAGTGCGACAGGCAAATTTGCATTTTTGAAATATGCTGCAAATTCACAACCTTTGGATGAATTAAAATCAAACTTGACCTGATGACGTAATACGAGGTTGTCTTCAGAATAGTTACTAATTTTCGTTCTCAGGGCAATAAACTGGGTTCCAGGCTAGAGATTAAGAATTTCTTAATTTCTGAATTAATGAGGTTTTTTTGCGAGTGGAGAATCCACGAGCATCGGAATGGTTGGGGAAAAGGTGTAACAATAGAAAGTCATTTCATCCAA
>JAOBRG010343891.1:0-14182 GCA_027574985.1 Umimayanthus nakama | reverse complement strand
TTTTTTTATTTTTCAGAACATGCGAATTATTTTGCCTTAATTTTATATAAGTGCCTGAACAGGGATACCCTCGAGGGTTCCGTCAGAGGTTCATATTTTATACCCCGAAAATTCCCAACTTCAGAATTTGCCTAACCAAAAAATCCTAACGATTTTAGTAAACCCCGGCAAAATGTTCCCGCACCAGCAGTAAAATGCGCTTATGCTTGTTTTGATTTAAGCTGATAAAAGGTACAATACCCCAAAAATCAACGTGTTTTTATCGCGACCCAAAAAATCCCTGCGTCTTTCAGAGACCCAATAAAATTCTCTAAGAACCACCTGTCAGTAAAATATGTGAGTTGGGCCGGCCCCTGGGGGATATCAAGTTCTCAGCAATCAGTTATTTAAATCTTTGCTCCTTTGTCATTTTAAATCACATTTAATCATCATCCAATTTCTCTCGTTTGGAAAAAGAAGTTACAGAACAGATAAAATGGTCTCCGGGCTTACAAGTTTATCTGTTCTCACCCCTTTCTTCATCTTCTGTTATCTTATTTCAGAAAACGAAGGCGCAGAACAGATAAAATGGTCTCAGGGTTTGCAAGCCAAAACTGGCTGGCTACGCCCCTCCGCAGAAAGCGAGTATCACTTTTACTATAATGGTATTAGGAAGAGCCCGTATATATGAAGCGTGACAACACGAAAAGGGTCTACTGAATCATGTCAGAGAGACTATAAATTACTCGTTGGTTTTCTCCAAGTTTCAAGCTATTAAAAGGTGCTAGTTCGATAGTCGTTTCACCACATGCAAAACTAGGATAGTATTTCAAGAGAAAAGTTAATAAAAGAGGCAAGAATTGAATCTCCAAATTTTGGCTTCTGCGCATGCTCCCCCTCCCCCCAAAATAAATTTGGCAATAATTGATTACATTTTCGTTCGATCTATAAAAATTTGGCCTTTTAAAGCAACTGCAGTTAAAAAGGCGACTGAAATTAGAGCAATCGAAAGAGAAAACCGTTGTTGTTCATCTGATACTTAGTTTTCTGCATTAGACCCTTTTCTTGTTGACGGCGTAGATATATAAAGACAATGTCCACTAGTGCTAACAGCTTTATGTATGTACTAAAAACAACGTGCTTGCTGTTGAAAATCACAATCATTTTTATAGATTTTCTTAATTTGAGACGTTGTGCTTAATGGAAGTTGAGCTGACTTGGATAAGACTTTGAAATGGAGCCGTGGAAAGGTAGTTATTATTAAAGTTAAGAGGCATCAGTGCGCTTGGCGATCAGGATCGAGAATGAAGGCAGAAGACACTGGACATGTGAGCAAATTGTGTGTTAAAAAATTGTTTACCTCCGAAAACTTTATTTCCTAATTTTGAAGCTTTCTTTGCCTTAGTAGGAGATAGCATTATCTGGCATTTGCAAAATCCCTGCTCTGTCACTATTGCAAAGCCGCCATTATTTTGTTATCCACCTTTTTTGGAAGTGGACAATGTCTATAAGTCAGAAATAGTGAACCAATCAGATTGCTTGGAAGCTTGTAATACCAACGTCACCGAATCTGCAAACCTGAACCCCCATAAAAAACCAAACTATCCGTGACTAATAATAACAAGTTGGCCCCTTTATGATGAAAACTTGGTTCCTAAAGATAAAAAAAAAACTTAATACCTCATAATAAAAAAATCTATATCAATAATAAAAATTATGTGCCCATTAAAAAATATTATGTGCCTCATGATAAGAAATCGGACTCTACTAATAAAAATCAGACCCTAATAATAAAAATTCTGTGCCTTATAATGAATGTTGTATACCTATTAATTAAAAAAAACCCGGACCCTTATTACAAAAACTCGGGTCATATTAAAAGGTCAGACCCTTATAAGAAAAGGAAAATAATTTTGACGGGCTTGGCACCCCATAGAACCTCGCACTCGGCAAATAAGAGGTGCGTATGCAACGGGTAATATATAAGAGCTAGTATTCAACTACTCTTTTCCGTCGCTATTGCGCGTAAAAGTTATTCGGGGCTACTTTTTAGGACTTTGCAAAATCAACTCCTGCGAACGTTTCTGAAGAGTTTAGTTTAATCCGCAAGTTTTACGATGACTTCAAAAACTTCCGAAGAATTAAAAAAAAAATTCAACAGTTTTGAACTTTTCCAATTATATTCCAATTTAAAAAAATTATAAAAACTCCTCAAAAACAGTTTTGAACTGTTACTGTAATTTTTTGAAACTTCTTGAAGACTTCCGAGCACTTATAAAAAACACAAACCTCCTGAAAAGTTGCTTGAAGCGTTCCCAAAGATTTCCTAGCCCTTTGGAAAATGTCCGTAATCTTTTCGAAGAATTAGACATTGGCTCGTGTATATACAGAAAATGGAAGTGACAAGTGACATAATCCACGGCATCTCACGAGATGACATTGCATAGCTTTTTCTTTTCTTTTTTTATCTTTGTTTTATTAACGTCGAACAGCATTTTTAAAAACATAGGGAATTAAACTAACAACAAAAATATGACAGGGTCACCACAACAGTACTAGTGTTTTAACCAGTAGTACCAACGTAGAATAGATTGCCGTGGTTTCGTTGCATCTGCTTTGTAAAATATAGTACGTAGAAATGAACAGGATCAGATAATAGTTTACCTTGTCATATTGAAACACTTTCCTGAATTGGCAGCCTTGGCTAGCTTGCCCATCAATGTATCCATGCTCTCGTTCATCAGTGGCAACATGAGTTTCATCTTAAGTGCACTGAATGTTGGCGACAAGAAGTTGCGGACTTCCCGCCAACGCTCACCGCCAACAACTGACAACATAGCATCAAATGGCGAAGGGACCTCTCCCCATTTCTGGTTTTGCAAGGTAGAGAAAACATTTGAACTGCTTTAACTTTCAAACATGCACAAGGATACAAAAGCTTAAACCCAAAAACAAGGGCAAGGGTGTACGTATTCTTCAATCCAATTTACTCTATTTTTTACATCAATTTAATCAACTCTCTCAGGAGGGATTGTGGGGGGGGGGGGATTGTTGCAACCCAATATCCCTCCTTTCGGACATTTCCTTGTGCCGCATTAATATTTAGCATTTTGGTTAAGATTGCATTTCGATCAATTTTCCCACTCACTCATGTGTGTGTCAGGGGGGGCTGAGCGTGTCACATCCCCCCCCTCATCTGCTACGTCATGATTGCCGGAAGGAGATTGCTTAAAAAATAAATAAACTTCCCTATTAAATTACGATACAAAACACACGTCATCACATGTGACGTTCTATTGCAGGTCTTTCTAAAATCAAAAACACCTCTGAGTGAGTCAAAAGAGTGCCGCACGTGTTTCATGACTGTGGCGAAGTGCATACACGGCGAGGATAAGCCTATATGCTGTAGGACCCAAAAGTACTTAATTACATTTTAAAACAGTTAAGAACAATTTAGGTTTAATTTGCGCCAAAACTTAAGAACAACGCGCTCGGCCAAGATGGTTCTTATAAAAAGAGTGTAGTCGAAAAAGGACTGACGCACCATTTCGCAAAGCTGTTCCACAAGATGGACAAAAAGTGCTGCTGTTATGACTTCACCTTTACATAAGAAAGGGTGGAAAGCATCAAGAAAACTTTAAATCTAAGACTCGCCACCGCTTCAAAAAGCTGTTGACAAAATCTGTTTTGGACAATTATTGTATGAAAAATTCAAACTTGTTTTATAACATTTCCTCATTTGGCTTTATTCAATGTGTTTGTTTGTTTTTGAATTTTGCTCGCTTGTTTTGTTTTATTTTGCTTTACTGCTATTTTGTTTTGTTTAGTTCTTAGAAGAACTTTTCAGTTTAATCACGCACGTTTTGAGGTATTCTGCCTTAAACCTGATATTTCCAGAACAAATTTACCTGTATGCTTGGCCAAGCAATTTAGCTAGCTTACCTTTGGCTCTTTGCAAATGGCTGGTGCCCATCGATTTTTATCTATTCTAATTTAACAGTAATATTTTCCAAATTTACTACAAGGAGTGCCAAACAAGCTATTATTGCCGTTGTTGTTGTTGTTGTTGTCGTTGCTGTTGCTGTAGAAGAGTTAAGAATTAAACTCGACTGAGTTTTGTTCCCTATCAGAGAACCCTAGTAGCGTAAAGTAGAGAAAAAAAAGCTCAACTGCAAGTTCAACAAATCCAAAGAACATCGCAGATATCAATTTCACTGCAAGTTTTGATATGACGAGTTGAAGTGTTTCGGAGAAATGTGTGTTTGAAAACGTCAAAATTTGATACGACGACATTTTCCATGCACTCAACTGCTAAATCTTTACAATACAAGTAATTCTGGAGCTTTTCACAAACTCGTTACTCAAAATATACAGCACTGGGGGCTGTCACGCTCGAACTTCCACCGAGTAACTTTATAATACGATTTCATCCTGCGAACTCTGTTAGCCGGAGCTTGAAATTTAATTTGATTAGGAAAAGTGTAGACAGTTACATCTGTAAATATTTGCTTTTATCTTAAGCCAAATAGTATGCGAAAGTGTATATATTTTAAAGCGCTACTTAAAATTTCACTGACAGCCCAAATGCACGTGCCAACAATGCTGCCACGAATAACATTACAACAACGTGTTCTCACGTCAACTCACGTCGTTGCATGAAATATTTTACAATGCACTTACAAATCCAGTACCATTTTAGTTGAAATTTTAGTTGAAATTTTAGAGACTGAGAGAGAGAGAGAGAGAGAGAGAGAGAGAGAGAGAGAGAAAAGAGTGCGGCAAGAATTAAGAAGGCTAAACATTTTCCTAAATAGCATAAACTGACTAACTCAGGAGCTAACTCTCAAGAGTCACAACTGGAATTTTAAGGATTTGCTGCCATTTTCTATTGATCCTTGGTACCTTCTTTTTGCAAAAGATCTTGAAATAACCAAAAATTCATTTCAGGAAGTGTCTGGACACAATTCTTACCAAAAATCTATATCTTTCTAGACTTTACGTACAAGCGCCAAGAAACAAAGAAAACAAACAGGTCCACGGATAAAGGTAATTTCTGTCCGCCCTTGCTTCTTCATTAATATTCCCAAAAATTTTTTTGAATGACCAATTCCTTAGAAGAGCTAGAACCCAGCTTCGAAAGTAACTGTCAGATCTTTTTGACTATCAGCTGTATGCATACAATTAATTTCCAGCGTTGTGTACTTACTGCTCTGTTCTGGAAATTGGAGAAGTCTTTCACCATTATCTGTTTTATCAGTTCGGGATCCGAAACCACCAGTGCCGGTCTTCCCTCAACGGAAAACAAGTGGAACTCATTGAGGGAGGAAAACATGGCAAAAAAGTTACCATATTTGTTCACATATTCTTCAAACTGCAGGTGGATTTGCCCCTTATTTCGGATCTGATCGAGCAAGTTTCCCACAAAAGGGAGCGGTTTCGGTCCAGGCAAACTAGGGAACTGTGCTTCTAGCATTCGTCTCTTGTTTGTAGCCCTGTAAATCAAAAGAAGAAAAAGAGCAGTGCCGAAAAACACGCCAAGGAGCTCCGTGAAAAATCCTGCGCCATATTGTAGCATATCCATATTACTGCGCCTGCACTTCTGAAATCTGCGAAACTGAATCAAAACGCCATCGAAGTCTTTGGCCGCATTCACCAGAGTGATGCTTTTTATCTCTTGGATTGAAATGTTTATTCCTTTTGAGCTTTGATTGCAGTCCATTGGACTTCCCACGATGCTTCATTTTGGCGCTTAATATAGCATGACATCAATTCAGCCAAAAAAATTTTTTATCATCTCTTTTTTGATATGACCTGGCTTCTTGCCTTTATTTGAATCGAATTTTGTCGAATTACTATTCAATAAAAGATTCGACTGTTCGGGCCTTAATGAAAATTAGTTACAATTCTTTACTAAAAATACATTTCGCAGTATTAAAAACTCTGGGCTCAGGTTAATATGTTTTGTTTTAATAGTTAAAACTATTTAATTTAATTTAATTTTTTTAATTTTTTTTTAAAATATGTATATCGAATTTAATTAGTGTAGTTTACATTTTATTCTTTTCATCTTGAATATTGTTTTTGTACCGATGTCTCAAGCGCAGTCAAGGTCAATAAACTATTGTTATTGTTGTTGGTTAAAAATGCTCCGTATGATGTTTAAAGAAAACATGTCAGTCTAATCAATCTTGTCAACTGCACTTGTAGTTTCTGTCCCGTTAACGTCATTATTTAGCTGGTGTCTGGTTTCACTGGAACCTCTTAGACATAAAGCTGCTGATCTTAAAAGATTGAGCTGAGTGGATAGTTTTGTTCTCACCAAGGGATTACAATTCTATACTCAAGTAGTTTTTCTCTGATAGCTTCGCCGCTAAAAAACGCTCCCCTTCTCTGCCCATATGGTGAAAATTCAAGAGTGCTGAAGAAGCCATGCTCGATTTTCAATGACTCTTTCATTGTAGTGGCGTTTTTCTCGTTTTTGTTTCTCGTAAAGGCCGTGTCAAGGTTCTGGTTTAGGTGGCTCTTTGCCAATTTAAAAGAGTTAACAAATTCTGACATTAGAATATGCGTACTCTTCCCTTCAAATGCTGAAAACCTCGCGGACTAACACCCGAAGGAGCTTCGTCGGAGAAGTTGGCACTGCTGTTTATAGCTTTTTCTGTCAAGGTCTGAAGGTGTGGATCTACTTCAACATCATGGTATGCGTCCTTGAAAATGAAATCGAACTGGTCTCGCACATCGACATGCCTCCAATGAAGAAATCCGCCTTTCATACTTTTAGACATAATACACTCTATTTTCTTATAAGAACCAGTAAGATTTGGTTGAGCCTCAATGTTCTTCACCTTTTATGAAATTCCAGACTTAATTGTTCTTAAGCTGTGGCATATAATTGAGAGCACTCATAAGGACAATATCAGTAAGAAACAACTCCTAAAATGTTAGAAGTATACCTACATGTAACTTGTGATCATTTAATAAGCCGAATAAATCGCTATAGAAAGTCGTTTGATTTCAACATTTGGAGTATTTCAACGCTCAATATATTTGCGTTTAACTGGATAGCATTTAAAAAAGAAAAAAAGCTTTGCATTTATGATTCCAGATGCACGCCTCGATTATTCTTACGTTGTTCTTAAATTTTGGCCTATTTTGAGCCTCGTTCTTATAAAATTGTTGTTATAAAAACAGAATCATGCATGTATTAATGTCAAAACATGCTTTCATGTAGATACGGGAATGGAAGGTACCCAATGCCGAATGGGTCTAAGAACTTTAACTTTATTGGATTTTTATTGCACAATTCTCAATCAGAAATTACAGTATCAAAACTCTACATAAAACTTAAATACACATTATTAATACAAAACGTGAAAGGCCTATTTCAATAGATTATGAGAACTCCCTTTTGTTCAATTTGAAGTTTTCCAACTTCTGATCAACAAGCCAGTTCGGCATTTCAGAAATAAATGCGCGCGTCGGGATAAAATGTAAAATTCATGAGATTCAAACAAAGGAACGCAATGAAGCGGGATGAGAAGTCATTAACATTCCTTTGTTAAGGTTCATGAACATTTTATTTTATCCCGACGCGCGCATCTATTTCTGAAATGCCGAACTGGCTTATTGGAATGTTGTTAACCAACTTCATCTTTGCTAGATCGTTTTCCCCCAGTCGTTCTTGCCTTGAGCTCATCCCTAAGTAACACAAAAAACGCTGTTTGACTTTAAATTGGAGCGATAGATTTATTTATAAACTCTTCTATTGTTTGTGTAGCCTTAGAACTGTGACTAAAGTTTTTAGCGATAACAAATATAATGTGTATTTTCATAACTTTCAAACTTCAAAATTACGTTTGCATACTAATATCAGTTTTATACAGGGGTTTCGGCCAAAGATAATTGTCAGTATTATCTAAACACATATCATAACAATGACAGTTTACGTGATTTAATGGCAGCTAATCTTCTTTTGTTACTATGACAATAATCGCCTAACCTTTGCTTCAATCGTTCGTCTGTTTTGCAGCCATTCACAAACTAATTGGAAATTTCGCTACAAAACAAGGAAAAAAGCCAAAAAAGATAATCCATGTCTGAAAGGTTTGTAGCACAACTTTTTCAGTTTTACATCTCAAAGCTTCTAATTACAGTCAAACCAGGTCAAGCATTTTGTCTAAGAATCAAGATTTGGTTTTGTTGTTCAAATTTTGAATCCATTCTTTTTTCGAGCTTTTCAAACTTAAGTTGAAAAACGGACTACCCGAGTCACGCCTTGATTCGAACAACCAAATTTGATTGGAGTATCGAACAATAGTGGTCGTGAGTTGAACGTTTGAGAATCTCAGAAAAGTTTTGGCCATGTTTACGAACCTGGAAAGTCCCTTTCGATCTTTATTTTAGTGCGAGAATAGTCGTCGTCTGTATAAATGAACGACAATGTCTCATCTATCATTTCAATCCATGGAAAAGGCGGTCTGAGTATGACTCGGGAGAGACGGGTGGGAGAAGACACGCGAAGGTTATTTTACGTGCACGAGGATAAAACTTGTGATTTTTAGTGATTTCAATATCCCTTGACATTAATGATACAGCTAAACTAATAATAGGTTAAACTAGAAGTCACTAAAAGTGAGTGTAATGCTGCCGAGAAGTTCTGCACTACAAGATTTTATTGCAATTTGTTATCAGCACAGCCAGTAGAAACTCAGTGACAGAGACATGCAACTCATGTTTTACTTTTTATTCCTTTCATTCTCAAATGAGCAAACACAACAAGATATAATATATGCTATACGTCAAGGCCTGTAAGTGGCTCATTTACACAAATTGTTGTCACATTAATAGAAAATATGAATGTACCTTAATCTTTAATCAGAAGATTATAGTTAATTTATTCTCAACAGAAATGTTCTCAAGCATTGTCAAAAGACATACTGAAGTAGTATTGAACAAATTTAAATCAACAGTGTTTAACGTTTTCAGTGTTTGGCTGTTTTTATAACAGTCAATGATTAACAACGACAGGTGTAACTTGTTTTGGAACAAGTAACATTAAAAAAACTTGAACTCTTTTGTTTAGAAAATACAAAATGAAGATGCCTATTCCAGTTCCAAGATTGAAACGGTTACAAGCAATTCGCTATTTTAGTAGTTACCTGTTGAGTAGAAACTCTCGATGAAATACGTCTTTTGATTTTATAGATAGAGTTTTTTTTATTTAATGGAGTAATCCTTCTTCGAATAAAATACATTTGTGACGTAATAGTATATGAAATTACGGCAATCTGCTTGCGTGCGCATGCGCTAGTTAACCAATGACAAAATTCTTAATTAAAGTTCAAGTTTGCAACAATCCCTTTTTTGGCATTTGGTAATTACATTATCTGTAGGTTAAAGTAGAATAAATAGTTCAGTTGTTGTGTATCCATTCCCATAATAAGGATTAGCTCTATAAACTCAACTCCCTCTTGATCTTGATCCACCAGAAAGGCTCAATGCAGACAGCGATTAGGTGTCGCTGCCTCCGCTTCGTTTTGGCAGGATTTTTAATCAGAAAGATTGAAATTTGTTCCATTTAACAAAACTTTTGTTAATCTCGTCCAAGGCTCCTCTCGGAAAACGAGCAAAAATCGCCAGTTTTAGCGATATTTTGCATAATTTCCCCTAAACAAGGGTCGTGACCCCTAGTTTTTTCTACCAATTTGAGTTGTATGACCATGCGACTCTATGTTCAGAAAAAAAGCGAAAAATCCGAGTGTTAGAAGATACGATAACATTAAAGAATGATTGTGTATCTGGGTTTGGTAACAAAAGCTACGTTTTTCACTTGAAAGAAACACTGATACCATGAATACGTTTTTGCATAAACACCCAAAATAAATGTTCTCAATGTCCAGGATTGTTTATTGTCTTACTTTCTGAAATTTGATTTGGCACACCGAAGGTTGGAAGTACAATTACGTCGCATTGCTTTGTTGTACTAACAGGAACGAAAATCGACTCAACATATATACACAAACGATCAGTTTAAAATGTCAAACTATCTGATATACCGTAACAACAGGAAAAAAAAGGAGGGGGAGGTGTTCTTGCATATGTAAAGGTAGGGATTGTAGTGAAACGTCTGAGGCTACCACAGACATATAACACCATGGAAGTAATAGCATTGGACTAGGCGCTAACTGGCGGGAATTATGTTGTGTTGTGTACTTTTAGTCTTCGTAGAAATGCTAACGCTGGCTACTACTTAGCCGTCGAAGACTAACTGAATTGCATTAAACTTTTTATTTTGCATGTATACATTTACATATTTTTAATTCAGTACTAATCCGCAAATAGCTCTGCTAATCAGGGCAGATCAGTAATTAGTTACTCTATCTAAAGGTGCAATGCAACTACAAAAAGGAAACAAAATTAAATACAACATTTACTACAATACAACTACAAAAGAAAGTAAAGAGAGAGGATGGGAGAGCATTGGGGTTTCTTTTTTTGAGAAAAGCATTGTTCATATTGTTTTTGTTTTATGTTTTTATGCATATTTGTTTTTTATGAGGCTTATTATTTGTCCAGGATATTATTTGTTCATGCATTCATGGACCCTGTCCCAAAGGCAAACAGTTATACCCTTGAGTGACCTCAATCTGGATAACCTAAACCGAGCAGTACAGAAGGGAAGATACTAACAGACTTGGAAGAAATTTATCAACTCGAATGCTTGACAAAGGAACCAACAAGAAAAGGAGCACTGCTAGATGTTGTGCTAAGCAACAAGCCCGCCTTGTTTGACAAGGCAGGCGTAATCGAGTTTAGCCTGAAGATCATCAAATGACGTACGCGTCTATGAAATCGAGAGTCAAGTACCAGCCAGCAAAAATAATTCCTTTTCAGAGTTCTAAGAACTTAGACCAGGACGCATTTAGGGAGGATCTTCAAACTGAAATGAGACCACTAGAACTTAACAGCAATTGTGTAGCGCACGAGTACTACAAATGATCAGGGTCAGGGTAAAGTGTTTTTTCGTGAGCCGTGATTTGCCTCATTCACTTTTCGTGAAATGTGAAATGAGTAATTATTTTCACGTGAAACGTAATTCGAACTGACTCTCCGAGTCTAGATTTGACTGAAAATTGTTTGTGAAATGAGAATTAAGTAGTTTTTGGTTCAACAATCAAGTGCACCCGCGCGTAAATGCACAATCAACTGTGCATACGGCTTCTCAACTACCATGTTTCTGACTCCGATCCTCCCTTTGGACTCCTCCAAGTTGGAGCACGCTCTATTTAAACTTTTCAAGGTCATTGTGCTCAGACCTAACTGTGGTCAAAAGAGGAAAGCTAGGGGAAAACCAACTTCTGACCTCGTCCGTGCACTGTGCGACGTGCTGTGTTCGTTGCTGCTTTTCATGGCACTCGGCAACAATGTGATAACGAACTAATTAACAAAACTTTTAGAAAGCAACTATTTTCTTTTTCTTTAGTTTTTCACGTATTATGTCAAGTAACAAGCATCAGAAATCTTTTACAACAAAACAATGTTGTACATGGAAGTACATTAACAAGGTGCAAGTAGCCCCGTTCGGGGAGCAGGAAAAGGTTGTCATTACAAACACGGGCAGCAGGCAAGTAAAGACGATAACTCAAGATTGTAGCCGTGACAGGAGAAATGGGCGACAATGATGACAGTCATGCGACTTTTTTACAGCCCGTGGAGATATTTGTGGAGAACAGTCACAATATCTCGGTTTATAACTGATGCTAGTTTGACAGATCACGAACTACTTACATATTAAGCTGGAAGGGCAGTGACGTTTCTTCAAAACCTCGGCAAAGTGTACGAGTCGTTTTCAGTAGATCAGAAGCAAAACTGAAAGGCTCACCACAACAAACCTCCAAGATGCCGAACAGGCATATGTAGAAGCGGCCGCTCCTTCAGTGCAAGCTCTACTGGACACGCAGCACAGAATACAAATTGCCCAAAAGGAAACCACTGCAAACAAGACTGTCCAGTCCGTAGACTAGCAAGAATTCAGCAGACATGAAAAATATAGACGCTAACGTGGTTTTTAATCCAGAAATTCTACTCATTGTCAAAATAGAAACCTTTAATGCAGTGTCGCATTTGAAGCACCCGATTTTTCTTCTGCAGCAATATGCCGCGCTCAGTCAAGCCTGTTGTGCACGTGAAAACATTTTTGTATCATTTATCCGGACCGAAAAACACCTTTCTACATTGAAAAGTGATGATGAGTAATAGGAATTCCTTTAAGCAATATTTAATTTTTTTGAAACGTGAAATGCCTTTTTTATTTTTCGAGAAACGTGATTTGACCTTTTTATTTTTTGTGAGATGTGATCGGTACCCACCCCCCTTATCACCCTGAATGATGGCACGACGGGGTGACACACATGCCGATCAAGAACACGAGGGTCATGGAGAGAGACACTCTGTACATGACAAGAGAGTGGAAGGAAACCATTCGAAAAAAGAGGAGGTATGCGAAACAGCACAAAAAACAGCACAGAAGAGAGTGACCAGCTAATGCAGAAATCGCCGAACATCGCGACGCGGCTAATGAGGGACGCAATGAAGCGGTACTGGAAAAACAAATCTGATGGCCTGAAGGAAAATCTAAGGTCCTTTTTCAAAATTTTCACACCTTTTTTAACGACAAAAAAGGCGGTGAAACCGTAATAAGCCTTAAAGAAGGAAATGCTATGCATGTAGAACAAGATCAACACAGGATCAAGGAACTGTTTGCCAAGTACTTTTCTGGTATAGCCGAAGAAGATTGCAGCCCAACCACCGGACAATCAGACACAAATCGTTCGTGTAAACAAGGTCAGAATCAGATAGCCGGAGAACAAGTTCAGTTTCATAAGTGTCAACCGCGCAGAAGTTCTAGGTACCTTGGAGAAGCTCAATTCACACAAAGCGACCGGACACGACAACATAGCACCGCGAATCCTGCGCATGGCAGCTAGTGAAATTGCGACTCCCCTTACAACTCTCTATAACAGGATCATTTCAGAAAGCACATGGACAGACGATTGGAAGTTGGGAGAGTGGATACCTATCTGCAAAAAGGACGATTCGCTGGCCAAATCCAGATATAGGCCTGTTAGAGTGTTGGTGTCAGTAGACAAAGTGCTTGAGACGCTCCTCGGCAGTCAGCTAGAAATTTTGACCGATTAAGTTTTAGATGATTTTAACTCAGCGTAAAGGAAATCATACAGCTGTGAGACAACGCTGGTTCGCTTGGTAGAAGATTGCAAAAAAGCACTCGACAGCATCCGTAATGAGCGGGGGTACTATCGACAGATATATGAGCAAAGCCTACTAAATCAAAGGCTTCAAGCATATGGCATAACGGACAGCTCTTTAGTGAGTGCTCACAACGAATGCCGAGAAGGGGTCGGAAGATATTTTGAGGGGCCATGGAAAATTTTCGGGCTTTTAAGGGTCATGAAAAATTAACAAAGGCTACACAAAAGAAGTAAAATTCCAAATTTTTTTGCCAAGGAAATATCCATACTCCCATTCGCCGGGGGTTATTTGTCATGTTTATAAATACTAGTTATCTCCCCTATAGCAAACAAACCCTAGTTTCTCTGGAATATCCAGGGAATATTCAATATATGCCTATACCCAATTATTCTTCACAGAAACTCAAAAGTGAAAATAATGAGATAAGAAAACAATCCTATCTAAATGCTTTATTTTCATCTGTATAAGCTGCTGTATAATAATCATAACAGTTTTAACTTTTTATATACCAAATAATTTATTATTATAAATCCCATACTTAAATATATTAATTTATGATTTCTTATTTCAATATATATATATGTATAACAGTAACAATTTGTGAAGTTGTAATCCCTGGATATGGAGAGTGTTCAACATAAAAAGAGCAAAGTTAGTGGTGTTCGAGGATTGAAAATTTTAAATTCTTTTCGCACTACAGATTTGTTTTAGTTTAGTTTAGTTTCTTCAATTCGTCACTTAATTACAAACAAAAAGTTAACATCAAAATAAATTGGGTGTGAAAGGGTAAGGAACAGGACTTGCGTCCCAATTGAGACCTAGCCCCTATATTTAAAAATGCTGAGAAAATAAAATCGAAAATGTGACAAAAAGTGTAAGTAGAAAAGGATTGAACTTTGCACATGTTGACTACAAACAACAGAATATTAAAATG
>JAOBRG010343880.1:3187-14183 GCA_027574985.1 Umimayanthus nakama | reverse complement strand
CCCTCCCCCCTCCTCGACATGATATTGATAAGTAATGACCGACTTCTTATGCAAGGACTGAAGTAACATCGAAACTCTTCAATTTTTCATTCACTGACTCAAACAATTAGGGAGCGGAAGGTTTATAGCTCAAGATACTCTTGATCACCGACTGTTGCGACTTGATGGACTGGTGACTAGGAGGTCTCACAGCTTTCCTCTCCAGTGCATCGGCCGGGGGAACGTACAAACTCTGCTGGGTCTGGGAACGAGTGGACTGACGGGAGTGGCTTACTCGCTCCTGATGCTTGAAAACGCGGGGGGAGGATCTTGACTGCAAGCGGCTGCGGATTTCTTGAAAATGAAAAAAGAACGTTCATTTACTGGTTTACCTACCATGATTTACCAAATTCTGAGCTCAAAGTTAACAATCAATAGGGTTGCATATTGTAACCTCCCCGGCCGATTATTTTTTTCTACGCCCATTTCAAGATGGCGGACGCTTACTAGAACTGCAACATTGCTCAAACTGAGACTCGTACTTAGAATTTTTAAAAAAAAATAGATGTTAAAAATGCCGAACAAAGGTGGGCATGACGAGTCTCGAACGTCGTTCGTTACCACTACAGTTACCCATCATTTCGCTGCCAACACTTCCCCTTTTTTTTGTATGTCTATCTTAAGTCCTTACAAAAGTAACCCTGACCCAGCCCTAACTCTTATTAAGCATAGATAACCATAAACAACCATCAACAGCCCTATGGTACGAATTTACGAATAATAAAAAAGCCGTGACAGTCCGCAATCTTGAAACGGGCGTAAAAGATAAATTCGCCCTCCCCGGTTATAAGCCCATGGATCCAGGTATGGGCTGATCTACCTGCTAACAGAACCACGCTCCCGTTATTATATAGCTTCCTCAAGAACCCCGCACAATATCTAAAGAAACTATATATTGATTTCTTGCTAAGCCTAAAGGACCCTGGTCCAACAAAAACGTGTTGAAGTAACACAATAAAACAATAACATTTATTTAGTTCCAGAATTGCAACAATAATGAGAAAATCGTGGAACATTTTTTGAGAGATGGTGTACTCAACTAACTATAAAAGCCTAAGTCTAAACAGTAAGCTGATTATAGACTACATATTTTTTCGGTCAAAAATAGGAAGAAAGAAAGAAAACAGGAAATACGCAAAAAAGACAGTATTTGAAGTATAAACTGCAATAGATGAAGTTTCCGTAAGAATAGTTAATCAGCAGTCTCATATACCTTATCTGCTCGTTTTACCACATTCAATTTTCTACTCCCGCAAAGGAATTGCGACTCTCTACTTCATCGATTGTTTAATTATTCGTGAAAAAAGATGAACAAAAACTACTGAGCAGACAAGATCGGCGTTTGGTTTTGTTCTCTCACAGCAGAAAAGTTTTTTTAGTTTTCTGACAAATGACCATAACGGCCGTTGAAAACACTTTTGACAGTTTTAACGATATGAAACTGCAACGCAAGATTCCAAAAATTATTTAGTATACTTTGTCAGTTCGATCCACAAAGTCTTTGGTTTCGTCCATAATATTTTTGTGTCTGTTAAACAAAATATGGAATCAGGGGATTTGGAAATCGGCCAAAAAGACAAACCGATAAATAAATAACAACATCCGAGTACTTCCCCGCGTACAACGATTTTAGTAACGTGATCATTTGTAGGGCCTGTGTCCGATGGATGGCCCTCGTAATTTAGTTTAAAATGTGACGTCATTTTGGGAAAAAACACATGAAACCAAATAATATACTATAGTCAAAATAACCCTCTTACCTTCGATTTCAGCTTCTGCAGTTCCGGGTCTGGGTTTGTTGGCTTCAAACAGCACTGCTTTCTTTTCTTTTGTCACAAACGGGGAGCTGGGTTTATTTCCGGGTGACGTCCACTCGTATTGAGTATACTGCTGACCTGGTGAGCCCGCGCTACGGGGCGTCCTGTAACCAAAGTAACAGTCAATCACACAATTTCTGTTTTTTATGTTGAATTTTGGCCAATTTTTTCTGTCTTGCTAAAACAGATTTTTCTTTTTCATATGTTAAACACAGTGATGCTGCAACGAAATAAAAAGAAGATAACGAGCTGTCGAGAATTGTCAACTGTCAGTTTGAAGCGCAAATTTGAACGTAGAAAAGCAAAGAACCTGACAAAGAGATGAAAAAAGAGACTTCGCACGTTGAAAACAGAAAGGATGTTAGGTATTTCTTTTTATGGAAGAGAAAGGAAATGAGTCAGTCGTACAACCTGATATCAGCCATGCATGCCATCAGACTCGGAAAACGTCGAAGCAGAACATTGAGAAGAAACAAGCGTAGAGAAGAGCCTAACGGTCTCGTAAAGTGAAGACCACAAGAGCGAGTTTGCTTGAGTTAGAAAGAGCAGTGCATTATAGCTTTTCATGCAACGAAGGGAAGTATACATAACATGTAGGCTCACTCGATCTTGAAGATGTTGAGCACAACAGGAGTTAGTTCGCTTGAGTTGGAAAGACAGTGCGTTCCCCATGCAATAACATGTAGGCTTACTTGATCTCGTAGATGTAGAGCATACCAGGAGCGACTTCGCTTGAGTAATTAAGAAGGCATATTTTTACAAACCTCATTTGAACCCGTAATGTAGTGTAGAACAAAACAGGAGCGAGATATAAAAAGCAGCGCTTTATAGCTTTCCATACAAGGAAGAGACACGTGCACGTAAGCTCCCTGATCTCCTCATGTGTAGACTACAACAAGAGTGAGTCAGTTTGAGTTAGAAAGAGAAGCGCACTCAAGCTGTCCATGCAACCAGGGGTACATGTAAGGTGAAGTACACGCATTTTTTTTTATAAGAACAAACTTTATAAGAACACCCAGGCTGAGATTTGCCCAAAATTTAAGAACAAGCTAAGAACAATCACCAGGCTGAAATTTAGATCACAAAAATTTAAGAAATTTTAAAAGTGTTCCATGTACACAGATTGAGATGTACATAAACAGAAAACTTATCAGAATTTAGCTTGGTCATCGCCATCGGGCGCTCGAACAGTTATAAACAAGCTCGTCACATTTGTAGACGCTGTATTGACAGTTTCAAACACACATTTCTTAGTGCCATTCACCTTATAAAATATCGGAAAATAAGAACATTTAAAGAACAATTTGATGCTGAAATCGCCAAAAAATTAAGAACAGCCCAGGCTGAACCGAAATTTACCGGTTCTTATTAAAAAAAAGCGTGTAAGCTTACTTCATCACAAAGGGGTGTAGACCACAACCTGAGCGAATTAGAAAGAGCAGTCCGTACTATCATCCGTGCAACGAAGGAGCACATGCAAGTAGGCTCACTTCATCCAGCAGATGATAGACCATAAAAGGAGTGAGTCCTAAAGACCGGAGTAGAGAGGCATCTGAAAGATCAACAGATGAGAAGATGTTAGCCGAAACAACAAAGACACCATGAAAACGTTTTATCAATGGAAGGTAAACGCTGACTGATAGTTCTTAGTTGGGCGCAAACGTCCCAACACACAATCAAAATTTGCAAGAATCAACATCTTTATTCAATTTACCTTCTATAAATAGATAGACCTGGAATAGCAAAACAATGAACACGACAGTGTAAGCGCAACATATATCAAGAATAATAAAACTGCGTGAAGAACAATTAACTCGCCCAACTTGCTCATACCTTGGTTTATCGGTGCTTTCATTTACGGTTTTCCTTTTTGTCTCTTCATCTTCTTTCTTCCTCTGTTCATTATATTTCTTGATTTCATCGACCTCCAGACTAGATTCTTGTTGCAGCAGTTGGTCGTCATACACGGGTGAGCGGACGGTTTGGTTGTACCCCTCCCTGAACTGGCGGTCTGAGCTCGACACAGCCCGAATCATGTCCAACACTAATTCCTTTTCTGTGTTTAGAGTTGTAAGAAAATACAGTTTTGAAAAGTATATATTGGGAAGGGTAGTACTACAGTTAGGGACGTAGCTAGCAATTTTTGGTTCAGTTGTGAGTCGGTTATATATGTTACGAAGTATTGCACGCAGGAGCATAGAACTAACGGAAACGGTTACAGATTAAAGGAGCTGTATCAGAGTCTGGAAGACTGGGTTCTAGTGAGCAAATCTTGAATTCGTGGTACGGTAATCCAAAATCAAGTTTGGTAGATTTTTTGGTTTTCACATGAAAATCGGATTTTATCGAAAGCATCTTACCGTCATTTTTCTCGAAATTTGCAACCGAACGCGCGAAAACGTGTGTCAGACTGCGACGTTTTCTTTGACATTTTTGATTGACAAGCATTGTTACACTGTCACTTTCGGTACTATCGCAGCGCAACTTCCGGCATGTGCGTAGCCCTGACACTCCCCTTTAATTCAAGAGCACGACACATTGTTTTGGCCTCACCACGATTGCGGACTAAGGGACTGGTCACTATTTTAGTATTTAAGGTGGAGCCGGGGGGGGAGTTAAGAAGATTATGATTTGTTCAATTTATTACTGGTACTCTTCTTTTATGTTTATTAACAAAATCACTCAGAAAATGATCTATGAAACAGGATAAACACTTGCATATAATAAATATAACGAGCAACGTTTGTAAGCTCGGGCTCACTGACCTATCGGGAGCTATTAAAGTGCCAAACAGTCAGTCGGTAAATGTCCTGTACAGGTTTTTAATGTGGCAAGCGTCGCAAAGTAGGACCGCTTGCCAGTTCTATATCTGAGGTTATACCGATTGTAAGACCCCTGTTGAGGTCACTACTTATGTCATCCCTTAGTTAATCAGTGCACACGTTATATCTGCCCGAATTTACAAAAAAAAATGTATGACCAACGACCAGATACTAACGTGCAACGGCATTAAAACAGAAATTAAGAAACTTGGGAGTCGCACTACAAAACTACACACAAATCAAGTCCGCTGTTTGCATATTATGAAATTTTGTTGATGACTGTTGCCGGTGTGGTAAAACTAAAACTCTATAAAATAGAAACAAAATGATCAAAACCTCGAAGACCCTCCAAGAACATAAGGGAACAGGGAAATTCAAAATAAGTCAACAATGGCCAGGAAACTTTTTAACGACAGAAAGAAATGAAAACGGCCGGACTCAATTTGCATTCTTGAGTCGTTTTCAACATTTGACAAAATCTCTCCAAGAAAAGCAACCAAAATGAAAAACAGCTAGATTCTTAGGTTTTAGCAGGAATTAGACTCTTTTGGAATAAAGTCCTTTCGCAACGGGGTGACACGGGAGGGATTTTAGAGAGATTTAGTAGCACGTACACTATCAAGAGACCAAACTTCCTATTGCATGAGCAAATGGGTTTGATCAACAAAAATTGATATGGTTTGTTTTTTGACTGTGGGATATAGTGTTTAGCTGACGTTTCGAGCGTTAGCCCTTCGCCGGAGCAGACTGAGGGATTGCATGAGCAGTCTGTTTTTTCCCTCAAACTTCTTATTTCTAATCCTAGATAGGGAACGCTATGCTTTTAGAAGAGCGTCGTTGCATTTTTTTTTGGGGGGGGGGGGGTGGAAGTGGAAGCTTTTCAGTATGATAATTCGTTATTCCCAGATATTTTTCGACCAATGGTTCATGATTCGTTTATAGAATTTCTTCATGATTCATTTGTGTTATCATGAGAGAAAAACTCAAGATTCATTTTTTTGTTCATGATTCACAGCCTGCAAGGTGATGTGATTCATGATTCCTTCACTTTTTTTCAGCCGTGATTCATGATTCAAGATTTCCGCTTCCACTCCCGAGTTTTTGTCATGTTTGCTGTTCGTTGCGCCAAATGCATTGTGGGGTATAACAATTCCGAGATTTGCCCTTGGTCAGCGGCACAAAACTCCACACTCACGTGGTGGATTCTTTCAGTTCACGTGTTGTTTTCACTTTTTTGTTGGTTTACAATATTTCTAAGCTCCGTTTCTAAAGCAAGAGACTGGCAGGCATTCTTCTTAATATAACCGTAAGTCCGATTTTGGTCTTGACACTCAGCGTTTAAATATAATTTACACGTGACATAAATATCGAGAGACGCCAAGGTTAGGAAATTGCTGGGCGTGTGATTCAGCTAAAGTAACAGATAAAGTAAAGCGCTAGGCATGTGAATTACTGCAAATGTATGACGAATTATCTTTTTTCAGGCGTGGGAATTCATTCAGAGGCGCTAGGCATGTGTCTTTGTAGGTCTACATTTCTTTGACTTTGAGTCGTTGCAAGCTGAATGTCAATGTTTGTCGGAAATATATTATTGGGACTTTAAATTATGGGTGCATGGGGAGGAGTACTTGACAAATTTTGTGACCTAGGTTTTTTATGTTTTCAGATATTATTGCACAATCATTAAGAACTGTCCTTCTTCCATATCAAAGAGTTGCCAAAATCCCTTGCAAGGGGTATGGTACTCCAAAATACATATATGGACTGCGTGAGGGGAGATGCTACTAAACAGGGTGAGGATTTAAACTGTTCTTAATCTGTTATGTCAAAATCACAATCAAATTTTAATAAAAAACAGGGTGTATCTTCTCAATTCTAGTCGCTTGTTTTAGTCCAGTTCGGGCCCCATTTTGTTACCCTTTGCTGCACACAAGGGAACTGAGGCACAGCCACCTAAGGTCAAACAAGTTGAACAGCAAGACTGAAACAGGACACCAAACTGGACCAAGTTTACATACAGTGCAGTCCTGTCTGAAATATGGTTGCTAAACCACACCTTTTCTTTGTCTGGAGCAGGGTCAAAGTCCCAAGAGCTTGGTTGCCCCCCCCCCCACCATATTATTGAGTATCCCCCCTCCCCCTCCCTCATAATCCCTGCAGGTTCCTTTTGCAAACAGAAAGTCAGTGAATTTTTTTTTCAACGTTAAGTAGTTGTCAGGGAGTTTTCATTCGGGTCAGGTAAATCTTATTTTTGTCTCAAGTCAATGCAAATCCAGAGAATTTGTCTTCAGACATGTATTTGTTGAGTCTGACAGTACTTTATCATTGTTGACTTATTTCCAGCATAAATATAAGTACATTATTGTTGAAGTTAGACCAGTTTACCTCTGTCAGGTGCACACACAAGCCAGGACTGAATTGCTTGGATGGAATCTGTTTGTAGAATTTCCCCAAGCAGCTCGAGCATCTAATAAACAAGTAAACAGTTATTTAACACGAAATAATTAAGTTGAACAGACATTACATTTCTCAGCCAGACAATGTTGACAATCATTCAAAACTATTTTAAAAAAACAGTCCAAATAATAAGCCAGCCAGCATTTGCATTCATTATTTGCTAAATCTCATTTTTTCTTTTCTTCACCTAGTTTTTTTTGTTCTTGAACTACCAAACTGAGATCTGGGGAAAAGATCACCCACAGCACTATTTCATTTCATTCCTCCCTTTCAAAACCATTCAACTTGAATTAACACTACTTGCTTATGGAAAAAATATTCCTTGGTTTTGCATGGATTTCGGGGGGTATGTCTCACATTAAATTTACATTGCCCTTGTCCCGTCCTAGCTGCCCAGCCGTCTTTAAAGTTTATGGTTTCAGTGAAAACTACTGACCTGATTTTCATTATCAGGGTATGCTACGATGTGCTGGTAGGTATGTTCCTCTGGTATTGGTGCTGGTTTTTGTCCTTGCCGAGAGCCAAGACGAGACTGCAATCTTTCACTTTGTCTTGATGCCTGCCGGCTGGGAGGAGGCCTTTCACCATTCCTTGATGGTGGCACCTCGCCATTCCTTGATGGAGGTGGTCTGTCACCTTGCCGAGAGCCAGGGGGGAGCTGGTAGGCTGTCACATTTGTGTAAGTGTTGTTCGTTTTTAGATTTGCTGCTGCAGTCAGTTTAGTTAGTTCATCTCTCCATGTTTGTGTTATTGGCACTAAATTGAATAATCCATAATCCATAAGATTTTAAACTGTAATACAGTTTATAAATATAAATAAATAATAATAATGGTAACAATTGACATATTGGTAACAGACTTTATAATTGCCATAACTGCTAAAGACAAATGAATAAATAAAATAATACAGGGAGCAGTTGCCCTTTCCCCAAGCAAGTGGCTCCAGTTTAATTGCTTGTTGACAGTAAAAGTCCCCTTAAAACCAATAAAAGGTACTAAGGCAATACTAGGTTTTGAATTTTCTTCAAAACATAAGTTAACATCATTAATTTTTGTGTGGGGTTAGAGGTAAAGCTGTGAAAAGGAATTTAGATGAAATGTACTTGGTACAAATGACTTTCTTTTAACATTTTGATGATGATTACTGGTAAAATTACATTGCATGGAGCTCAGTTGTTTTCAGACAGTAAATGTGTTGAAAGAAGTGTTGTGGTGAAACTATCATATTATTCTTGGTTGAGGATTTGTTTAAAATAATGTTGCACATACTCGTGCCAGTCTGGCTTTGATCATTTGCTCCAATACAGCTGAAAGCTTGAATACATCTTGGAGGAGAATAATAATATTATTATTATTATTATTGTTATTACTTTAAGGCCCTTTTAATGTTGTAACACTACATTTTAGATTTTTCAGAAAACATAATTATGCATTCTTTGTTTGATCACTGACAAGTGCAGACCTCGGTTCCTGTGAAACAGAATTGGAATCAAAAGTGTGACTTTGTCAAACCTTTGATTATTTAGACAAAGCCCTACTTTTAGTGAATATTGAGCACTTAATGCTTCAGCAATTCATCACACATGGATATATAAATACAAATACATAGTTGTTGCTATGTTTATCTTTTTATAAAACTTAAGGCTACAACTCAGGTTTGTGCAGCTTGAGGAAAGTTATCAACTTAAATCTGTAAACCACTAGCTACTTAAATTAAGTGAAAAATTTGAGTGTTCAGCAAAATTTTTAGCCATTAAATAAGAATTACAAAAGGAATACACATACCCTATATTTATTTTTCAATAATTAAACTTTTATGAAGCGAGTCCTTTAACACTTAAAACTGCCAACTGATGGAGTAAAATATCTATCTTGTACGACATCTTCTTTAAAATGTATTCGTTAACAAATTAAATAAATATAGTATTAACAATTGTCAAATTTCATTAAAATTTGCTAAGAGAAAACTGACATTTCTAATCCTGGAAAATTTAAGTTGACGAATAACTAAATTCGGCTTTATTGATCATAAAATATTAATTGGAGACACAAATAAGTGTATTCGAAGTTGTATGTGAAGTATGTGTCAGAAGCGGGACCTCCGACCGTGCCATTTATGTAAAAGCAGGTGAAAAAATGTTCTTTTTGCTGCCATGGTAATACTAATAGATAGTGCGCATTAATTCTTGCCGTTCTTCTTTCGTATACATATAAAGGCTTTAAATATGTCGACAGAAAACACACAGGACTTATTTAGAGTTTTTCCATTTGTCAGGTGTGTCAACACAATAAATATATTACTTTAATTAAACTTTTAAAACAGCATCTCTACTTCAGAAGGCACGAAAAGAGACACGTCGGTTCAATAAATTAGAGATCGAGATCGTTCACCAAGCCTTGAGCTGTTAATTCCCACTCAAATACGCTAATTGCAACAAAAATGCGCGTAGTTCTCTCAAAGATGTCTCGCAGCATCAGTTCAGCAAAATTCAAGTTACGGCAAAGTGCACAAATGCTGTACTTGCGAATGGATAAATCTTGACAGCACTCAATGAATTAAATTTATAAGATTTCTTATTTCAAAACATGCGGTTGTTACGATGCTAAGAGTTTTCCCTCACTGATTAAACAAACGAATGGTGGAAAATCGCTTTTGTGGTGATATAAAATAAAACAAACACTAACATCAATAAGCCAAGACGGATCAATACCGTTTATTGACCTTCACATGAAGCCTTCAGCAATTCTCGACAATACTTTGTGTTACTAAGGACATTTTGTATGGACAAGTGCAGCGAACAATTATTTCTCTAATAAATCTAAATGGTCTCTTTGTCCCTTACGGTTGCTAGGACTCACGATATAATATAATTTTGAACTTGCTGAGAGAACAAATTGTAGCTTCATACCTAGCCCAACAGTCGGAACTGCCTTTTCTTTCACCGTCACGTAAGCATTTGCGTTAAGGGGCAGTCGAAGCAGACCTTTTAGTGGTCGCTGCCGCATTTGATCCGTGGTTGGAGTCGAAACCATGAATCTTCCGGGATCTTCTTCGACTCCCGGTGAATCAATTACGGTACAAACCGGGATGTCTAGTAAGCCCTTCATATGGCGAACTCTCTGAGGATGAGGATTGTGTCTGGCAAAGAAAGGATTCTTGCTGGCACGGGAGGGAAAACTACTGGCACTGCTACTGGCACCATCTTCCCGCGGCCTTGGCCATGCATATCGGCTTGTGTTGGGAAGCTTGTCGTTAAAAGATTCTTGGATCGTACTTCTGAGAAGCAATGGTTGTCCTCCGCTGGGCACAAAAGTGGGCATTTCAGTCATTCCTTGAAGAAATACTTTTGAATCTATTCTGATTGAGCAGCAGATTCTGTACAAATCTCTGCAACAAGCGCGCTAGCTTTGTTCCAATTCTGTTGTCGAAGTTTTCAGAGAGATCCATCGAAGTATTTCTAAGCGTTCTAATTGGCTGTCACGTTGTCATAGTAACGAGACGCTGTCAAGTCCGACACTTGGCAAATATTTGGCCATTTGTGTCGTGAGTATAGTGAGGGCTCTTAGGTTTTTGTTTCTGCAGCTGGCTTTGTTTCTATTGTTTGAAGCAATGAATTATTAGTTACTGAAGTATATTGTATACGCACTCGAGTATTATCACTGTTCGTGTCCCCTGGGAAGGAATAAAAACAAGTTGAGTAAACTGTGCGTGTTTCGCAACACTGTAAAAAGGTCAGAAGAAAACAGGTCGTCTTGCTCTGTATCCTTGCGTGTATAAAAACGGTGGAGTGATGTCTAAACTCAACTTCCTAATATTTTTAGTTCAATAAATAAAGATTAGGAATGATCTGTAATGTAATT
>JAOBRG010343858.1:0-14187 GCA_027574985.1 Umimayanthus nakama | reverse complement strand
ATGAGAGGACACGAAGGTTGATGAGAGTACTCGAGAGTTGATAAGAGGACGCAAGAGTTGATGAGAGTACACGAGAGTTGATGAGAGTACATGAAAGTTGAAGAAAATACACGAGAGTTGATGAGAGGACCGAAGGTTGACGATAGTACGTTTTAGTTGAAGTAAGTACACGAGAAATGATGGGAAGACACAAGAGTTGAAGATATAGTACGAGGACACGAGAGCTAGCTTTGAAGAACTGTGAAGGTCAAATTAGAGTAAATATGCCTAGAGCTAGTCACCAGGCCACTCACCGTGCTGGCCGTGTCGGTGATATGCAACGTAGCAGCATCTTCGTCAACTTCTACACACACATCGTACGTCATTTCTGTCAACACAAAAAGGAGAGAGGGAAAGTGTTATAATTGGTCAGCAGCTTCTCAGCATCTTATTGACAGTAAAATAATAATAACAATAATAACAAAATAAAATAATAATAATAATAACAATAACAATAATAAAACAACAACAACAACAACAACAATAATAATAATAATAATGATTTAATAATAATAATTATAACAGCAATAATAATAGTGTGCCGTGCAAATTATTAATACTAGTTTATAATTGCGATAATGATGTCTTTAAGTGATGATAAATTTAACAACATTAACATTAATTAAAAATAATATAAATTAGTTCTTGTGCTGCAAATAGTACTGTTTAACTCAGTAGCTTCTCTAGCAAACAACGGCAGACGGCCCGAAAGTCCGGAGCGAGCGAAGAGTCTGAGGAGAGAGGGACGTTTTTCTTTTCTCGCCCTCGAGACCCTCGCTCGCTCCTCGCTTCGCCTTTCGGCAATAGAAGTATACAAGAACTGCATGTAGAGGAAGCGTCTGTTCAGTACGTTTGGTCAGATTTTATTTTTGTAGCATCTTGTATTTTTAAAATGGCTTCGTGCTTCCGAAGAGACTACGGTATGTGATCTAGCGGGTGACAATAAATGCTTCTATTTTATACCCCAAACACATAAACGACGAACGACACACAAAAAATCGGTCGGATGGGACTGGATTCCGTTAGTTTAAAATCGCGGTATTTTATTAATTGGGGAGACTATCAATACACGGTAACAAAACAGATAACATGTAGATATTTATACAGCTGACAGAGATTTTAACTCTTTTTAAACCAGCTGACGAAATTATCAGTTTTCTTGAAGATTTCTTGAAGGTTAGATTAGTCAGAAGAGTTAAAAACTTCAGAAAGTGAGAAACGTCTTATTTTCTAAAAACAGATTTTGATGAAAAACTCTCATTTTTTTCGTCTTTGTGCATTTATCGACAATTGATATAATGAACCAAGTAAAAATAGACGTAAAGTGACATGCTACTTGAGAAAGCAGAAGGTTAAGTATTTACTGCGATTGTAGTTCACGCATGGGTCACTGAACTATCTAAAATCAGTTTGAATATTTTTTCTTAACTCAAGTGCATGTACAATGAACTTGGAACCCTTGATAAACTCATTAGTGCTACTTTTTATCTTGCAAGATTTCTGTTCAAGTACAAAACTATCGTCTAGAATACTTGTATTTGGAGGGAATTTGACATTTGTGAGATGTTTCCCTGTTAGAAATCGTGTGACGATTATTTTGTAATTGAACGGAAATTGAAATTCTAGTTTAAATTGAAACCACATTTGAAATTTAGGCAAAAAAGCCGCTGTTGCTGATCACTGATTTAAAAAACCTGGTAATTAAACTGTACCGGAACTATAATTGTTTCACTCTTTATAATTATCAGCCAGTCCATATTAAGCCTATTAAGAGGGCGAGGGTTAAAAGCGGAAACTACTCGCACGAGGACTTAGCCCAATTAGCCCAATTTCAAGTGCTGCTATAAAGGGAGTGAATGACTCAAGAATAACTGATCTGCGAGGCTACAAAAACCTCCCATAAAAGGACAATGTCTACAAAGTTTATAACCAACATCTTACCGAGGGTAGGGTCGTATTCGTGAATATATCGTCCTGTTGCGAACCTCACAAGTAGAGCTGTGGATAATACAAACTGATTACTGCAGTCAATTGCGTGTTTTCTAATCCCATAAAACACCCATTGTCTCATTACGGTAGTCAACACGAGAAACATTGCAAATACTGCAATCTAATTGCTTTCTCTACGCTCATTATACCCCTCCTGCTAAACAGATTTCAAAATGGCGGCAGCTTGCGAAAAATCTTGCAAAATCGGTCCTACTGAGATTAAACCAGTTTTTGTTATAAGCTTCTAATAGAAAAGGCCGCATCATCGATCAGCTTTAACACAGACTACAGCAGCCGTTCTTCAGTATCAGTTGTTTATGGAGCAACGGGAAAAGCGGAAAACGAATGGGCGGGCAGGAAGAATAGCTTTGAGGGGGGTGGGGTGATGGAGCGACTTTGAACCACGTTTTTAATGATGAAGGTCTTGTAATGTTTATTTTCCTTGCCCCATTTCCGAATTCTCGTTCTACTTCAGGGCAAATCTGTCGATAAATGTGGTAAAAATAAGAATAGCTCCTCCTTGTCTGAGCCCCCCAGTGGATGGTAAGTCCTCAAACTTTATTTTTATCCAATACTGAAAAGATCACTGTGCGAGACCGGAAATTGTTTTAAAGGTTAAGCGAATTGGCAGCAACTTCGTGCTTGCACGTACATGGAGGAATTTCAGGATTTCTTGAAAAGGTAACTTACATTTTTCCCACTCCCATCGGGAGTTGATTATACAAGTAATTGCCAGTCCTATCCTGCCATAGCCTGAAAAAGTTCTGGCCTTTGGTAATCGTAGCAATTAAGACAAGAAATTCCTCTAAAATGGAAAATACATACTACTTATCTTTGTCGTAATAGTGCAGCTATCAAAAAGAAAATGTTTTTTATACTTGAACAATATGATCTGTTTTTGAAACGGGTGGCCGGAGGCAAATTAGTATTGGGCACGAGTTGTTTTGTTTCACTCTTAAGTGAATTTCCGGTGTGTTTTGTATATTGCTTTCAGGTACTGTACACGGCTTCATAAAAAGAGATTTTTTGTTTGAGTCGATACCCAGAACCGAGTTTGTTATTAGAATCCTTATAACGGATTGTTTATGCCAGATATTGAAAATAACTGTAGCACGATTGAGTGTAAATAGATCAATAGATATAAACTGTGTCAATATATGGTCATGATCGACGAGCAAAATAACATATAATCAACATAGACTGCCCGACAGACTGTCTATGATTTTAACCATTTGTTTAAGAAAACATAAACTACGACAACGCTAAACTCATTGTCGAGGGCAAGCATAAGCGTTTTAACAGACATCCAAGTCCTTTTATTCGCAAGAACAAACCAGCATTTCAACACCGTAAACTGCTATAGTCAATTGATATGGAGAAAATGTTTACCGCATATCGCGTGATCTTCGTCGCCTTTTACAGAAAATGACGAGCTGTTAACATAAGCAAGATTTAGCCATCAAATGGCCTCAACTGCTGACACGCTGCTAATGACATGTTGCTAAACTGACTGCAAAGGTTTCTTGTCACGAAAACATACGCACCTTTAACAATGAACACTAATTCCAGTGTATCTCTACTTTAGAATCTTTATGGTGTACAGACCTACCTGACTTTCCAACTCCGCCTTGCCCTAGCAGAACCACGTGATAATCTTTTAGGGAACCGCACTTTTTGTACAAACTTGCGTAGTTTTTTGACGGAGCTGTTGGGTAAAACGGAGTGCAAAACTCTCGTGCTATCGTGACTGGTTCACTTCCCCTTCTTCTGTACCGAATCTTTGCTGTTCTGTTGAGTTTCTTTTGGCTTGAAGGGGGTGTTTCTGGGTGCCCTGGTAGAGTTGGACAACTTTCCGAGTCACTAACTGAAAACGTTCTATCAGTGCACCTAACCTGCGAAGGGCTTCCGTTGCCACGTTTTTCGAAGTCTTTCTCTTTCTTCCCCTTCTTCAGCTTCATGTTCTGCTTCAACGTGTCTGCAAACAGTGAATGCTTGCCATCATTGTCAAACTTTAACCCAAACTCTCTGTTTTCTTGAAGTTGAAACTGTTGTAAAGTTTGTTGGAGGACAACAGCGGGGGCTGACCCGCGCCGTCTGTACATTTCTCTGTTTAGTTCAATCTGCCTTCTTGCCTGTTAGCGTCTTGTCGTGATGATATAAATATCCAACAGAGAACTGTCTCCCGTCTCTGGGCGAATCTTAATGAAGCGACGGCTCATTACATTTGTCTTTATAGTTGCGGTTTCAGCTCCGAGTATCCAATAACGAGCTTAAAAACTAGATGTCAAATGATAACGTTGGGACGCCGTTTAGCCTAATGCCGCAACTCCCTCATTTCCTAAATGGTTTGTTTTTGCCTTTAATTGCCATGTATCGAACAAATAAGGATGAAAGAAAGTTAACAATGCAAAGTTTGCGTCTAATTTACATCGAGTTGAAAACACCCACGTTATCTGGACGACTTAAAGTTTTCTTATAACTGGGGTAATTTGGAGTTATTACCTTCTAACACGCAAAAAGTAGTTACAAAACAAACAAATATGAGCGTGATTGATTATACGATTTCCTGCCCTGTTTATGTTGCGTTTAATACTGCGAACACACGTTTCCATACCGTCGTTTGACGTGCCTCGATGCTTATCAATGCAAATATTGAAATAATTGACATTAATACCGATTGTTTGTATTTTGTTTTTGATCACCCACTGAAAACGAATCGATGGCAACATTTCGAGTGTCGAACAGCAGCATTGATAATGAAAAACTTCACAACTTACGTATTTCAAAAAACAAAACCTAAACTGTGTCGAGGGAGTGACACGATAGGAATGGATTCTTTTTTGGCAGGGGAACAAGTCTTGAAAGTAATGTCACAGTTAATTGAGCAAACCATTCAACAGAATTTTAAGATTAACAAACAAAATGATAATTAGGATTGGCTGTGTTGCGCTGATTTAGAAGGATTGCGTCGAATGGTGCAGTGCCGATCTGGAATAAACCAAGGGGGGAGGCAGAGGGGGCTGGAGTTGGAGTTTTGCGCTCAAAGGCATCCATATTGTATTGCCTTGGACGCAGAAAAACATGAATTGTTAATTGGGTTTAGAATTAGTAAAAGCAAACTTCGAAAGTAAACAAGTTTTCTTTCAAAAAACAAAGAGATTGTCACAGAAAATGTAGTTCCATCACACGCTAACGAGAGTATTATTGTAAACGACATTTTTAAAGGCAAAACATAGACAACGCGCAAACGATGACGGACATCCTACCCGCGTCTTTAAAGGGCTTCTGTCGATAAACATTACAGACTTTCAGATTCGACTACGACTGCGAATCTAACTGCAGGTACGATTAACTCACGTTGAGAACTCGTAGTGGGGATAACGGTGTTTTCAGCAAATCTAGTTGTAAATAAGAGAACGGCAACGAGATTGTGACCCGACGATTTTACGCGATTCTATCACGAATTTTGTCACATGCAGTAGACGCAAATGTAGTCAAAAAACGTAAACGCATTCGCAGTTCGTAAACGTAGTTCGTAAACGTAGTCGCAGTTCGTAAACGCAACCGCAGTGGAACCTGACCCTAGAAACCTCACCAAGATTAACCTTCTCGCCGCAGCCAGTTTATCAGTACATAAATTCTCCTCACATTATCCACACAAAATAAGTTGTTTGGTAATGAGAATATAACAAACGATCATTCACAGCAAGTTATCAAAATGAAAAACAGAATTTTCTCAACTTCTTTACAAGGAAACTATCGAGACAGTTTAGGATAATTCGGTAATACATCATATCAGACGTGTTTAGAGCAGAGGTTTATGACAGTTCTCCTCACACGGCTACCGCTAACCTCTTAATACTGCAGCAGTCCAAAGCACACAAGCCTCGAAAGTAACAACTGTAATTTTTTTTATTCTAAAAAAGTTTATTCATTACAGACAGATGTGAAGTTCTTTGTTTTCTACTTTACTTCGCTTTCTCTATAGCATGCAGCAGCGTGTAATCCACGTACTGAAAGTCTTTGGACACACATCTAACAAGCAAGTTTTATCAAGACTTAGTGTATAAATGAGACATGAAGGCCTTGTGTATTTATTAAATACCAAGCACTGGATATTGAGTTTAGTGGTAATTTGGTTGGCTCTCTACTCACGGTACAAATCCCATACCCTGCAGTTTATCGTAATAAGGAAACTGAAAATTTAACCCCGGAGTATTTTCCCCCAAAATGGCCGAAAAAAAACAAAAATCGAGATTTTATTTATCTAGTGTTTGGTATTTAACAAAACAATTATTCCACACACGTTTGTTAGATATTAGGTGCTCCGCACCTCGTCCGCTCTCTAAATCGGCTCACATCCAACGCGCGTTCGTGGAATAATTGCTAGATATTAGACTACAGATTTCAACAAATGTTCTTGCCACTAGAGTACACAATACTGGCGGGACTCGACTATGGTTACCGCAAGAAATGTGAAGTGATGGTTGCGGGTGGGGCGAGTACGAAGGCGACCCCATCAGTTGGTGTACAGCAAGTGGTAAACCGTTGTTAAAGAGAGGGGAGGGGTGGGAAGGGGCTAAGGGAGAAATGGACAAGTCTCAAATTATGTAGGAGGGGAAGTTTAATCAAGTAAATACTGTATATGGTTTATATCAATGAAAGGCAGGTGTCACAATATGACTAGTTCCCATCACATCCCGCCTGTTGAAGTGTAACTATGGGAGATATCCAACTTCCAGGAACAATGATTTAGAGTGGAACGATCAGTAAGCTATAATTGCGACTTTAAGCCATTATCACAATGCAACGATTGAGCAGAGTACATTGAAAACTTTCCCTTTCGGTACGCTAATAAGAGTAATTTCGTCTTACTCTGAACTAACGGGATATCCAGCAAGAATAAGCAGCACGAAAAAAAAAACCCTAAAGATTATATCAAATTTCTACTTTATATTTACACCAATCACCCAAAAAACCAATGGGCATTCACGACAAATTCTTATTTTAGAAAGACATTTTTAAATGTCGTAGTTTACACAAATGTTGCGGTAATTTTCTACAAAAAGGGAATGTATGTATAATGAAGCAAATGATGATCAACATCTTGCCACTTTAGTACAAACAACTACTAACCCTTAAAATAGTTGAACAAATGTTGCTAAGCGTTTTCAAAAAGTGCTTAGAGATTTGCGAGAAAGTGTCTAAGACAGTTAGAAGCTATGTTAGTAAAAGTGTAAGTACCGTAAAATCCCAACTAAAGCCGTGGATTTACATAAATTCGTAAGGAAATTGGGGGTGGGCATATTAATAGGGAGGTTGTATCCAGGGGATCTTATAAGCGATACAATTAAAACGTTTCGGAATGAGGAAATAATTCTTACAACTAGTTAAAACCAACTTCTACTATGATTAAAATTGTTGTTCCCAGCTACACTTGCCTTGTAGCTTGTAACTTTCGATTTAAAACTACAGTAAATATAAGGAAACATGGAAAAGTAGATGGGCCTACGTAGAGGGCTTTTCTTGGGGAATGGGGAGGGGGAGACTAACTCAAATTTTTTTTTTGTTAACAAATATATGGGCATATATTTGGGCCAAAAACCGGCGGGATAGGAAGGGGGTCAGTGTGGGATTTTACGGTATTTAGCTTCACTGAACACAACAGCGGTGCTAATCATTATGACGTCACAGCTTCTACTGTGCCAGCGACGTATGTAAACTGCTTTTCTACGGATATATTACACCATCCAATGATGGTTCTTACTTTGATGCATATGTAACAGCGCTATTTTAGAGGTGGAAACTGTCCAATGGCATTAAGTAAAAAGTGTTGTTTCATTTGCTTCCGTTCAATACTCGCTCTTTCCTCTACAGTTCTCTATTTTACCGAAGAAGCGGCAAGTTTAGCTTTTCCACTTGCTTACTTGCCATCAGCGACGCACTCAAGCAGTTACCAGAGGCTCGTCGTCTGAGAAACCTTGAATGAAAGGAACATCTTCGTCTACAAACAGAACAGATAGGAAATGTGTTAAGGACAGGTTTAAACGGATCCACCATCATCCAAAATTATTGGTTCAACAAGTTGTTTGATGTTGGAAATAAATATAAAACCAATTAAACAACATCAAACATCATTCAATAGAGTGTTAAAACGGATCAACTATCATCTAAAAGTATTGCTTCAACAAGTTGGATGATGTAAAACCAACCAAACAACATCCAACATCGATCAATAGGGTGTTCAAACGGATCCACCATCATTCAAAATTATTGGTTCAACCTGTTGTCATCCAACATGGCTCATAACCCATTCATCTTTTAATTCTTGCTTATCTGAGGTTTCGCGCGTATGTTGTATCTTTTCCGTATAATTAACAATTATTCCACGAACGCACGTTCGGTACGAGCTTTTAGATAGCGGACGAGGTGTGGAGCACCGAGTCGGCCATCATAAGCTCATATCCAACAAGCATGAGTGGAATAATTGTTTTTTTAAACACCAAACACTGGATAAAATATCTTGAATTCTATTTTCTACAGAGTCATGTTTTCGGCCATTTTAAGGGAACATTTTCTGTGAAAAAATTGTCAGTTTCCACATTAGGACAAGATTTTAAGAATTTCAATATCCAGTGCTCGGTATTTAATAATGTTGGATAAATAGTAAGAGAAAGTGTCTCTCGCGATCACGGCCAGTAATTAAGGTTATGAAAAAAAGTAAAAAGTAACCGTAGTACGAATGCACAAATAGATGACAAAGGACTAGATACATTGTTTAAAAATAGTCATGGGTTAAGCGCTTGCCGTATAATGTTTATTATTAAATACCGAGCAATGGATATTGAAATTCCGGCAATTTGATTGGTTCTCTACTCACGGTATAAATCCTTTATACTGCAATGTGTCCAAATATTGAAACTGAAAATGTTATCACCGAAAATTTCCCCTTAAAACTGCCAAAAACTCGACTCGGTAGAAAATAGATCTCGAGATATTTTTATCCAGTGTTTGGTATTTAATAAAACAATGATTCCACTTACGCTTGTTGAATATGAGCTTGTGATAGCTAAATAGATATCTAAAAGCTCATATCCAACGCGCGTTCGTGGAATAATTGTTAAATAGATAAATCTTAAAAGAGAGGGTCTCCCGGATCGCGGCCAGTAGTTGAGGTTATAAAAAAGCGTCCAAACAACCACAATACTAAATTAAAGTAGCGGTACGATTTGGCTCTGGCACTGTCTCACACAAACGCGGGCATATTCAGGAGAAAATTCGGAAGTAACAGATTTGGTCAAAGTCGAACAAACATTAGAAAAAAGAAAACAACAAAAGACGAAAAAACGATACTCTGCCTTGGCGTCACAACAGAATTTTCCAAGTGTGTGTGTGTGATAAACTGTAAAGAGGGGTTCTTAGAGCTAGCTGTAGTTTTATCTGACTTATTTTTTTCCGTTGAGTATTTATTACAAAAATGCTACTGGCATTCCTTTACGGACCCATACGTGGTTGTTATACACGAGTAATTGCCCACTTCTTTTTCCGGAATTCTCCCCCCAACCCGCCCCGCGAGGTTCAAAGTGTTTAAGCACAGAGAATTTTCTTACATTAAAACATCCATTGCGACATTCGACAGACTTCGATTATCTAAAATGTGAGAATCTTAAATGCAGGATTCCAAACTGTGAGAAGAGAAACGTGTTCGCACCTGAATGAAACGTCACCCCCTCACTTTGTCCATTGTTCCTCGATAACAGAGCATACATGGAGTGCTCGAGGCGGCGCGAACGGTGAATGAAGAATCCTAAAGCGCAAATCAGTAGAACTCCAACGATAGCCACCGGAACTGCCCATGCCACCACATTGCTGCCACTCTTTCCTCCTGTATGTTTGCCAAATGAGGGACCTGGGGAGAGCGACAGACACATCTCACAAACCTTTCTCACATTACTACTTGGCATGGAACAAAGAATCTTATTTTATCTTTACCAATGCATCATTATAAAAAAGGAAATTGGTTCCAGCTTCTAGTTCTGCTCTAGTGTCTATTTCTAAAAACACAGCAAAAAATGGTTCAAAATATGTAAAACTGTTTGATAAAACACTTAAAAAAACTGTTTATACTTGGCTTTTATTCACTGGGAACGGTAAAGTGCTCAATGCAGGGCTGCAGAGCGAGACAGTTAATCTAAAAACGTAGCCTCGTGCCACTCAAACGCTGCTCTCGTGACCTCCTAACTTCCCACGTGCGTACATAACTCGATAGACCGTTGCTCAAACAGCACAGTCAAAACAAAACACAGGCATGCCTAACCTTGCGTCTGTTGGTCCACGTAACTTTTGGCTCCATAGTCCTCTCCAGGCCCCTTGCTGCCGGTTCCTTGGGCAACCAGTCGCACCTGGAACCTGTACAAACAGTCCGACTGCAGGCCTGTGCTGACTTGGTAGCGGGTTGAGCTGGTGTGGAAATGTCCAACGTCTCCTTTGCAACTGAGTGGAATTACTTGAATCTCGTAGTTCTGAAAAAACAAGACCAGTCGTCTACGCCTTAATTTCCGTGAAAGACAAGTCAAGCCGTGGTCTTAGGAGGCCTGTCATGGCAGGGTTTTTGCCGCTAGCAATTTTAAGATCTTTTTAACCAACAAAATCAAAGATCTTTTCAAGACTTTTTAAGAACTAAACTTGGAAAATTTTAAACCAAACTTTCTTCAACCTTTTTAATGCAAAAATTACAATAACAGGCCATTTTATGTGAGTAACAACTTCTGTTCTATCACGCAACAACAGTTTTGGCGAAAATCAAGGAAAGAAAATACTGTTTTAATTGCTGTTTGCATCCAAACTCTTGTAACGCCATCTTCAGACATTGACAATGAGAAACAATTGTTTTTCAACAAAATGAAACACCTTTTAGACCAAGGATAAACTTTGTGAAACTTAAGAGATTTTCAAGGCGTTAAAAATATAAACAAAAATAATATTTTTTAAGACTTTTAAAGAATTGGCAGGAACCATACAAGAGCTCGCTAAGACACGTTCGCTTCTTTCATTTAATGGTTTCAACAAACACAATTAGTTCTTACATGTGGGAAAGCCAATGCCACTAAGGTTTATTACTCGGCCGAGATGAGGATTAAAAACGGGTTTTTTTATTGTCGAGATTTGGTTATAATCATATTCCTCGGTAATTTGAGGCATGCTATTATGGTAAACTTGTATTAAATTCGCCCACGCGTCTTAGAACAGTGGTCAGAGGAGGGGTAGTGCGCAAGCTGTACGAAAATAAACTCCGAAAAAAACCCGAATCCCCCGAACGGATCTGAATCCACCACCATGCAAACGGCGAAACGCCAGCAGTCGGACCGCTTCGATGAAAGTGATGCCGTTAGTTTTGTATATAATACGATTACATGCTGCGCGCGTAAAATACGAATGGCATGACTTGGAATACACTATATGTCATCACTACGGGCTCTCTGGAGTCTCTGTGAGTTTCAAGAATCGAGTGCAGGTATAGAATTTTGAACTTTATTTCAAGAAATTTTTGTTTCTTCTAAAAGTAGTGAACTTGTGTCAGGTAGAAATTTTTTTTCGTTTATGCCTTAAGCAATCGTTCCCGTCGGTAAATAGCGGATTTAGAGCGAATACGCTCTGCCCTTTTGAAAATGAAGTTGTCCGGTGAAACCAAAGCGGTGTTCGATTACAGTTCACTATTTTCATTCAGGTCGGTTTAGTTTGAAATTTGTAGTTTGCTTTTTGGTTTCTTATCTAGTTGGTTTGATTTTTCGATAAGGCATACATGTTTTTAAAAGTTATTTTAATACTAGCACTAGCTACAAGTTGAAGAATACCGCGAAGCGTGAGAGCGACTTGACACGAAAACATGATTTAGAATAATTGTAATATGTGTAAACTATCCTCAAGACGGTTCTCTTCGCACTTATTAACCCTTTAAGCCCGAAACACGACGTACGGTGTGTTACTAAACTCTCTTGAAGTATCTCTACACTTTCCCTCTTAACAAGTGGTAAGAATTTGGCTTTTCGTCTTAGAAAGTTTGCTGCGTGGGATCAACTTTTTTATTCTCATGACCATTTAACTTAATTTTTGTGTATAATGTAAGGAGAAGATACATGCTGACAAACTGGATGGGGCTAAAAGGATAAAACTCTTTGCCACCAAATGTATTCATTCTATGAATGATTGTTGATAAAGACTTGACAATACAGTGTACCACGCGACGTAAACAAATAAATTATTTCTCAGTTATATTAATTTGTCCCATTTAATTAGCTCTCGGTTCTGTACAATAGTAATGTGATATAGTATGTTTTTCGCCTGTGGGCCTTGATGTGTAGTTGACGTTTCAATGAGTTCAAAGCGTTAACCCTTCGACGTGTCGCGGAGCAGAAGTTGTTTCAGTCAGTTTAAGAACAATTACCAAGCAAGCAACAATGTACGGGCCGAGTTTGGCTGTTAATACAGCCTCTTGTTTCCATTTACATCCTCAATGGCAAGCTTTTGAAATAATCTGAATGATGTTGAACAGTTTGAATTGTTGTTTGTAAACGAATGCGAGCATCTTTACTCAAACTAGCCCCTTCACTTCTAGACGTCAATGCGGCTGTTAGTTTCAATTTTCGCCATTTGCAGCTTGTAAGTTTTAATACCATTTGCGCTCTTGTTCTGTGCTGGGATTTTCGATTGTACGCGTCATTATTTTCTGCAGGCATTTGAAGACAATTCCCCGCTTGCAGCGAACAAAACAGCCCTGCTTGACACATAAAAAATAACTAGAGCGAAATATCGAAATTCGCCAGCACGGTTTACATCTTCGGCTGTTATTTTATCAACTTGTTGAATTAAACGGCATAAAGTTGAAAACTGACAGACAGTGATCCTTGGCATTGTAGTTTTAGCCAAAACATGTTTTGAGAAATTCGCTCTTAAAGCACACCGCTTAGTTCACGATTTACTTCTTGTAAAATCTCTCGTTTGCCGTATCATGCAAACTATTAGACATACTGAAAAAACTGTTTTGACTGGAAGTTCATTTAATGCATACTTACATTCTACGAAAATCTCAATTTCGCATGATATTTTAATCCGTTCCAACGTGAACAGTAACCTTAAATTGTGTTTCATATTTCTGCTAACCTTAATGTGGGATGACGATAAATTCACTGGAGGTTTCCATGCCAACGATGCGTTAAAGTAGCTGTAGTTTGATGCGATCGTCACAGTCAGTTGTTGTACCGGGCCGGAAAACGGCCTCGTTGTGAAGCTCATTCTTCTGGCTATTCCCTCCCCAGCCTTCTCACTGGCGCTCACGGCCACGTTATAAGCGCTGCCGTAGTTGAAGTCCATAGCATAGCGGGTGGTGTTAACTATCTTTGATATCACGTTCGACTCGATACAATCTGTACAAATCCACGTAAACTTATAACCCTGAAAGAGATTTAAAACAAGAAAGAATGCTGGTCTTAGTGTCGCATGGAACTATAGAGGAATTCTTGACCACTAGTTTTAGGAACAATGTGTCAGTTTACTTTAGTTGGTTTATCAAAGGCTTGAAATCTTACGACCTGTCTTGGTAAAAGCGAGGTATAAGGCCTCTAAGAAAGTAAGCTCTCTGACCGACCTGCTCAGTGGAAGCAGATCAGGCAATAAGACCTTTACGAGCACCTTTTCTTTCAAGATTTAAGCTCATGGACCTTTTCGGTAATTCCATTTCCCATGGCACCAGACTCTGCAGATTCACCACTGGGAGAAACGGAAAAAAAAGATAGCACTATACTTTTTACAAAGCTACAAACCAGAACATTTTTTTCCATAAATTTGATGAGAACCAAGAGGCAGAGGGGACGCGAAAAGGGAGCAAAAAGTACAGGAAGCTGGAATTTCAGTATCCCCTTCCCCCCTCTCCCTTCAAATTGTTTAAGAATGACTCCAACCTCGCCCCTCAGATGGTGTTGGTGCATCGGAGACGCCCATGCGAGGGTTCATGAAACCCTGACTCGAACCAGTCCACCTCTGACAGTACTTACAATCAAGTCTATTCCAGGGACTGATTTCGCCGGCTTTTTCCAACTGAAGTAGAACTTGGTAGCTGTGGTGTTGGTCGACGTAAGATTCACCACGGGCCCTATGTCGCTA
>JAOBRG010343847.1:0-14188 GCA_027574985.1 Umimayanthus nakama | reverse complement strand
GATTGTACAGCATAAACATCAAACAAAAACGTCAGTAAAATCAGAAAAAAGAGGATACAAAACCTTCTTATACAGCACTCCAACAAATGTGAGTGAAATAATTGTTTTATTGGGTCAAATCATCGTTTTCTTTTAAAAACCTAACGGAGTTTAATGTAAACCAAATCTAAATTGCGTTTTGTTTTGGGAAGTACCTGTTTTGTTTTGGAAAAAAAAACCTGTTTTCCAATTTAAGGCTTGATTGATGGTTATGAACTAGAAACTCTTGCGGTTGAAAGAACCAACACAAAATCTATAGAAATTCAAAAACCAGAAGTTGGTATTTGACAAAACCTATTAACTACCTTAACCTTGACCTTCCATTAAATGGTCTCGCAGGTCAATGTCAGTCAACACAAGATAAATATTAAAACCAACATTCAAAAAGCTAATCTTGCGATAAGTGTTCAAGCAGACTCTCTGCAAGTTTGGCGAAGCAAAGCCAGTCAGGGAACCTTGTCCTTTTGTTTAAGCTCATACAAAAATTATTCGAACGTACAAGAACAATTAACAATCACGTTCAACTTATTCCGCTTTAACCCCCTCCCCCCCAAACAGTTGTCTGCTTTCAAAAAATCAATCCACACTTAGAGTTACCTGGCTTGTTAAGTAAGAAAAGATTTAGGCCGTAGGCGAGGGAGTAACTCAAAAGAACTACTTCAGTGCCACTACGGACCAAGCTCTTAAGGCACTGACGGTGTAGGGTATTTTTAGCATGTTTTCAAATTAATATAACTCACTTGATTCTAACATCAATGCATGATCAAAGTCTTTAGAATTGGTTAATATTGCGGGTACCTTGACACTATTCTTCACTTTTTTATATTTTATATTTAGTTATTGCTTGTAAAAGTTGATATCTTGGAAACAAAAAAATATTGTCTCGTATAGCGTCGCTTACGAGGGAACTAAATTTTAGCTGAGGAAAGGCCGGTTCGCACTTGAATCCAAAAGTGCAATACACTTGAGGTTGACTTGAAATGAGCTTAAAAATCCCGTTCACCCTCGGAAAAGAGACTGTAATTTCTGTCAATCACCTTTCGCGCGAAATTAGCTGTGTTCCGTTTGGTTAAGCACTGTCTAAGTGCGCGCTCAATGCAACTCGGTTTCTTTGATGTCGACTAGACCCCATAGAAACCAACACTTCCGGTACATATAAATTGCACTTCTAGTGCACTTACGGTCTATAGTGAACTTCACTGTATTGTATGGGTGGCCGTCACCAACAAAATTACATAAACGGTCAAATGGCATACATAAAGTAGTTGTTAAATGGTCTAGACAAAACGCAAATAAACTTAGCCACGCTTGTACATAAAACAAAATAACCAAACCTTAAAAGGTTCAGCATAATGTCAACTAGCTTAGTTTTCTTTGCAATGGCTTAAGCCACAACGATTTGGTCTAGCCATCCATGTTGAAATGGCGTAAGTATTTGTCAAGTGGTTGAGGTTGAAAATAAATAGACGAGCAACACAAGCAAAATGGAATTAACCAATCTCGAATAGGTTATCTTAATGACAAGCATGAAGAACAATCCAGTCATCCGACTTTGCTCATGAGTCGCCAGTGAGTCGCAAACAATTGTGTTTGCTAATTCAATCTCACCATCGGTTTTATTCAAACGTTTTAAAGGCGAAGCCATTGCCATTGTGAAAGGGTTGTTTATTTCACACTACTTCCTCTAAGCGATCATTTACTTCCGTGTCGTTTTACATGACATCATTTCCATTCCTAGTGCTGAAAAACAATCGTTATACGAAAGATACGCGCGAGTTTCCTCCCTTGTCTCCTTTTCACGTTCGGGGTGCGTTCGGAGTCCGTTCGGAAACCGTCGAATCGTCATACCCAGACCCTACAAAAACCAGAGCGCGCAGACGACTCTCGTACCCAGATCCACGGTAACCAGACCGCGCGGCCTGTCGATCGATCGAGCCTAGAAGAAATTGCTCGCAAAACAAAAGCAGAACACAAGGTAAATTTTAAGTTTTATCAATTTATATACTGGACACATGTAAGATGTAGGAGCTCCCTGTGCAAACGTCGACCATGACGTCATCAAAAGAATATTTTGGCGCGAAACATTTAGCGCGTTGGTAACTTTTTAGTTTTAAAAAGCTTTTGAATGCTTTTTGTTTTCCAAATTTCTAAACCAAGTATTGAATGTTTTTACTTTGGAAATTCTCACACTTATTTGCTTCAGTGTATCTAGAATCAAGTTCCAAGCGCTGTCAAGTCTTCAACTTTTAATTATCGAAATGCATGTGATCGGTCGAATGTACTTGTGATTGTTAAAGTTGTTCCTATTTGTAAAAGTACTCATAACCGGAACAAAAACAGTGAGAAATGATTCATTAAAAGTAGTCCAAATATACCTAACTTGTTATCATCCAGCTGAGTGATTAAAGCGCAACGGAAGCTCAATCGATCTCGACATTTGAAGTATTTCACCGCCCGACACAGCCTGGTTTTAGAAAAATAACCGAATTTAATTGAGAAAAGTAAACTTTGCTTTTTTGATTCCAAATTCCAGCTTGGTTTGTTCTTAGCTTTTTCTTAGTTTTTGGCCAAATTCGAGCCTCGCTATTCTTATAAAATTCTTCTTAATATAAAAAAGTGTGTATAGTCGACTCATGTCGGTTTCAAAACAAACCCCTGCAGCTTTAATACACCCTTTTCTTTCTATAAGAACAAACTTTATTAGAACACCCAGGTGCCCAAAAAATAAGAACAAGCTAAGAACAGTCACCAGACTAAAAATTTTGATCGGAAAAATTTAAGAAATTCATTTAGTCCTTGATTAAGATGTACTTAAAAAACAAAACTTGTCAGAATTTAGCTCAGTCCAATCGCCCTCGGACGCCTGGAGAGTGATAAGCAAGCTCGTCACGTTCGCCAACGCTGTATTGACAGTATCAATCTCATACTTCTTAGCGCCATTTTTAAAAAATGCATGGATCATTAAGATTTGTTCCGCGCAACTAATTCACTGCCCAGAAACAACAGGAAAAAAGAACAATTTAAGAACATTTAATAAGAACAGCCCAGCCTGAGCTGGCGAAAGTTTCTGGTTCTTCTAAAAAAAGCGTGTAGGTAGAGAAGGTGCGCCCTCCAAAACAAAATATTTTCGCAACAAACCGTTATACTTTTGAAGCAGGCTTGAAACTCAAATTATCATTGATAATGATTGGTTCCAATGGTTGGACCACTTTGGCAAAATGTCGCAATACCGCCTGGGCATTTTTAAGGTAGTTAAATCTGGGGGGGCGGAAAGTACCCGCGGCCCATTACTCTAAAACTATTAATGATAATAAAATGAAATTGGGAGAGGTAATAGAGAATCAAAAACTAGTTAATTTCGTAGAGTTTAAATGGCGAGTGATGTCTTCAATACGTCATAATGACGTCATAACTGCCAAAACTTTCGATTTTAACCAAAATTTTCCTAATCAAAATAGAAAAGCTTAGAGACGTTTCTGACTTCAAAAATCGACAAAGAAACTGTACAAAATGTAATTAAACTTCCTTTTAACATAAATAATAGTATTTAAAGGAAATTAGGTAATACAAACAGAGATTTTTTTCAGCGAAAGTTTGATGTTCAAACCTTACATTAGCTCTTAAACTATAGCTTTCAAATTTTACTCAAATCCCTCTTTAACGCCAATAGTGTAACTAAAACTGTTTTTTATTCTCTTTTCAACGTTTTCAAATGCAAATTGACCGAGAAAAGCTTTCAATTTTGACAAAGTGCAAAATACACGGCCGCCGTCTTGGATTTCCAAAAATGGTATTGCGCAATACCTATGACGTCACAGGTCACGTGTAACATTAATTATTTTACAGGGAATATCGATTAATTGCCTTTGAGACTAATAGTTAGCACTTGTTTCAACGATTTTGTGAATTAATGGAGAAAAATACTGAAAAAACCAAAAATTGAAAAACATGGTGTCAAAATGGCAACATGTTATACCCTTGAGGCAAAATTTTTCCAGAATCTTATTCTCCAACAAACTTTGGTAAAAGTGGCCATATTAAATTTATTAACTTAAATATTAAGGAAGTTCTAGAAAGTTGAATTCGGCGCGGGCACTTTGCGCCCCCTCCCCCTCAGGTGCAATAGGGTTAAGATCTTCAGGGAACTTGCCTGGGTCGTAATCTTTATAATTTGTGGTGACTCTTTCATCCAGTTTAATTTTTCAATATAGTTGAACATCCCCCAGACTCTTTTTACTATGCTAAAGGAGACTAGATTGTGCTAATGACTTCCGGGAACGTTTCAGTGTTTAGTGATGCGTTTAGGTGCAGTTATAAGCTCAGTTGGGCTTTCAGATTTTGAAGTTGATTTTATGGAGCCGAAACCAATTGTGGAATTGCACACGTTTTGGGTGTCCTACTGATGAACAGTTACTGATTTGTATTTTATTTCAGAAACATTATAGGAGTCTGTACAGTTTCAATTTACATTTTCTCAGTGTTGTCTCCTTTGGAAAAAGGTAGCAATTGAAATCTTCTGTGACGAATTGACCTCCTCGCTTCTAGCTGTCGAATGCTGTATACAGCTCTCGAGTATAGTCATAAAGTCTGACACTGCGTTTTGTAGCCTGCGTCACAGACAGTTGTAAACATCCGTGTACACAGTCTGTGCAACGGCTCCAATTCGCTTGTTCAAATTTTAACGAAAAAAGGAAACCATTTCTGGTTGGTTACTTTGGACTTGTTTGATACGCATTTTGTGATTTAGGATCACGCTCCAGTCACGATAAATGCAGTTCGATTTCCCGCTTAGATGTCGGGGCCGACCTATTGACCTACTTTTTGAATATTAAAGTTGATTTTTCCTTTTTAACTGGATCAGTCGTTTGATTACTTATATAATGGTTTTTGTGCTGTCTCGTGTGATTTTAGAGGGGTTTTAAGAAAGGGTTGTACTCCGCGACTGTTGATGCAGCTTTGGATGAAAGCCAGCACACAGAGCCTCCAGAACTTCGCCAATTTTCTGCAACTTTCAACGGTCGCTCGCCAGCCAGCCTTCGGCATATTGAAAGTGCTTTTTTTGCAATAAATCTACCAAAAGTTATTGAAATCGCGCTACTCCTACCGCCTTAAAAGCTCGCTCAAATAGCAAGCTAATGCTCTGACGACGTGATGTTTTTCCAACGGCCTTTCGTATTTTTCTCCAAAATAAATAATTGTACTAAAGAAATACATATATAAATTGAAAGGCAATTATTTTCTCTAAAAGACTATCTGTTTCACGTATTTGCACTGGGAGTTGTCAAGAAACAAATTATACGCTATTTTTTGTCATGCATATTCTTTTGAGTGGTCGGTGGACTGTAAAGCAAAACCCGTCGGTCATACAGACCTCCTTTTGCATGTATTCTAGAAATACTCCTAGAGAACTGCAGATAACTCTAGAAGGAAACAAAAACAAAACTTACCAAAAAATTTTTCGAGAAAAGGAACTACTAAAACTGGCTCTTTATCTTAAGCTGTTTTTGGACTGGAAAAAATATCTGCCTAGTTTATCATTGTGGGGAAATATTCTTGCAGTGACAAAATCGTCTCTCAACCCCCTCCCCCCTCCCCCCAAAAAAGTTTCAAGACCTACAAAAACGTTTGCTTAATAACAGATCTTTATTTGGTATGTATTAAAAACAAAAAGCAACTAAGAATGTGTGAGTTTACAATGTAAGTTACAGAATAAAGGTATAATACAATCGAAAAGAAAAGGCTCGATAAAGTTGAAAAGACATCTATTTATGAAACAGCACTTAAAACTTTTGGTTTTTACAACAAGTAGAATAAAATTATAATAATAATAATAATAATAATAATAATGATCATAATAATAAAAAAATAATAATAATAAATAAATGATAATACACTTTACTTAACATTTTTCAAAACTACATACAATGGTATTACATGTTCGGCTTAATACAAATTGTAAAAATTACTTAATATACTTAGCCATTAAAAAATATCAAAATATACAATGGCCTATCATGTTGCGGCGGAGAATACTTTTTAAAAAAATTATTTTGCGGTTAAAATGCCGCTTTATCTAGAGAGTGGCACGGACGATTTGGCAGAAGATCTTAGCGTTAAATTTCGTGAACTTGGGCGTTTAATGAAAGCATAGTTTGGGTGTTTCTTGTCAGCTAGGATCCGTTGTAGTTTTGCTTTTGCCGCTTCGTCTCTCCTCTGTTCGAGTGCTGGAAAGCTGTCCCTGGGGAAACCAATTATGTCGAGACTCCTATTCTGAACTCGCTGGTTTAATTTGCGAACAAACAAGAAGTTTAAAGCTTGGGACCCTCTCGATTTCAATGTTCGACAGTTTGAATCTTTCTGGTTCTCAAATGCCGACCGATAGAAAGCAAATCCACACATCTTTAGTTTTTCTGGTGTTGAGTGCCATGTTGTTGATGTCGGCCCAACATTGGAGGCTGTCAAGCACAGCTTGCATTTTGCTTTCGCTACCCTTTTGGATTTTCAAAAAACACTGTGCAGTCAACAGCATATTTACATACACGCACTTGATCGCGCAGTTCACTAGGTGATGCGTGTTCGATGTCATCGATGTGGATGTTAAAGAGGAGGGGGAAGTAACACAGCCTTGTGGGACCCCTGCTGGACATGGTCTAACTGTCAATACGGCACTTGGAAGATTTACTTGTTGGGTATGCCAGCTTAAAAAGATTTGGATCCAAAACTATAGATTCTTATTGATGTTATTGGCTTTCAGCTTTAACAGCAAGACAGAATGATCAACAAAATCAAATGCCTTGTGGAGGTCGAGAAACAGTGCATGGATGTCGTTTCTGCCGGTTGGGCTGTTGTCAGTGTCATTGAACCAGCTCTGTGTGATGTTGATGAGAGCTGACACAGTGGAGCGCCCCTGGGTGAAGACATGTTGGTTCCCTGTAACTGTAAAAGCTGGTTTATTTAGGGATGTCTGTACTTTCTCGAGAACTTTACCGAGGACCGGGATCTTATATATCTGTCAGAAAACCTTTTGATATCTTCAGGGGGTAAATCTTGGGAATAGGGTTGACAAGCGCAAGCTTACAGAGTGTTGGATTCTTCTTCTCGGCAATGCTGGTTGCTATGAGGTTAAGTTCTATGTTATGATCGACAGGTGCTAGTTCGTCAGATAATTTCTTGAGAACTCATGCCGAAATATTGTCGGCTCCTGTTGCTTTCCTGGCGCTCAGCTTCTTTAGAGTTGTTTTAACCAGTCCAATACTAGGGAGTCTTGGTGGATGGTCAGGAAGGCCATCTGACTGGATGTTTGGGAATAAGGGATGTGATTATCCCATGGTCTGTGAATGACCTCTTTGTCATTCGGTTTTTTTGGGGAAGCAGAAGGCTATGGAGTGGCTGATTTAGGTCTCCTGTGATTTTGTCCCACAATTCCTTCTCTCTAGCTTTAATTCGTGCCATTACTGGCGCATAGCGGATTGCATAGCCGTATCTCGCTGTCCGTTTGCAGAATTTTACCTATTTGTAGTAGATATTTGTTATTGTAGGCAGAGGCAGACACCTCAAAACCGTACGTGAAAAATGACATGATGATGCTGTCAAACAAGAATGATAACTCATCCAGTGAATAGCCGTAATATTTACAGACACGATGGATATACAATCTAGAATTGGCTTTCTCCATCATAATCTCAAATTGAGTAACTCAGTTACACGGATTTTTATTGGATGTTATCCCAAGCATTTTCAATTCATTCTTCCTACAAATCCCCTCCAAAGGAGCTGGAATAGGCTTGTCGGTCTTTCCTTTCACTGCCATCGCAAAAGTCGTTTTTATGTTCAATTACATCTAGTTTTCTTTCTTTATCTTTAATCTTTAATTGGGATAATTGCCTTTAGGATTAAACTAATATGGCAATGGTGGTCAGCGAGTGCGGGTGAATTCTAATGATAAAAGAAGAAAAAAATGGAAGATAAATGGCAAATGGCTACCGAAGCCATTTGCAAAATCAATTGTTGTATAAAATCGCAAACCATTTAGATAGCGGACACAGTAGCCATAAACATAAACTACATGTTTTAGTGAGAAGAAATTTCGTGATAAACTGACTTACTTGTTTTATGGTATGAATATGTTTTATTGGTCTTAAACATTTCTGTAATGATGTAGGTATAGAAACCACTTTACATATGTTTAGATTTTTAGATTAATATTGATATAAATATAATCAACACTTCAATTTATAATACATTGAAGTAACAGCCTTAAGGTTACTGTTCACCTTGAGTGGTGTTTTTAGTTTTCCGTATGTAACTCCGTTGATACGCATAGGACAGCCACAAACCTATATATCAATGGAAAGCTTATAAAATTATCTATGTGATGGTGAAAATATTGTTTAAAAACTTTGGTTTATAAAAGAATGCGAGCGTCATAACTCGAACTGTTTATTTCACTTCTAGATGTCAATGCGGCTGTAAGTTTCAGTTTCGACCATTTTTAGTTTGTTTGTGAGATTAAGCACAATTTTTACTCTAATTCCGTCCTAGCCATTTTTGATTGAAGTCGTATTTAATTTTCTGCAGGCATTTAAAGATAATTCCCCATTTGTAGCATACAAAACTACACTGTTTGAGTCATAAAAAATAACTGATACGGAATTGTAAAAAACGGCAGGACGGTTTTCGTCTTCGGCTACTACTTTATCAACTTGCCAAATTTGACGGCATGACACTAAAAATGGAGGGAACATTGACCCTTCACATTTTCGTAGTTTGAACCAAAACTTGTCTCGAGCCAAATTCACTCCTAAAGTAAACCGCGCGCCATACAATTTTACTTCCGGTGAAAACTTTCGCTCGTAGTATCTCGCAAACTATTTGGCGTATTAAAAAATATTTTTTTTACTAGAAGTTCATTTCATGTATATTTGTTATCTGGGAAAATCTCAATTTCGAGGTTTTGATCCGTTCCATCATGAACGGTTACCTTAACAGTTCCTTTTTTCAAAATATTTTTCGTTTAGTTTCATTTATGTTTCTTTCTAGAGATATCTGCAGTTCTCTAGGAGTATTTCTGTATATGTGCGAAAGAAGGTCTGTATGACCAACAGATTTACTATCTCTTAACAATTACTTCAAATTAATATATTGCAAAATTCCACGCCCCCCCCCCCCCCTTCCCCCTACACATACACACACAACCTTCTCTTTCCCTCTTGAACGCTTGCATGTGTGACTTAACTGTCACGTTGTTTGGTGGTAACCAAAAGAAAATTGTTTATTATGAGCTGCACGATATTAAATAATGCTATTTAACAACTATTTCTTTGCACTCAACGAAACTAAAATGAATACAAACAATTGTGTGTAAAGACTTGAAGATTAAAGAGACTTTCGCCAGAAATATATTTCAATCAGTCAACATGTACAAATGCAACTCAAGCTCGCAGACTTTGGTGAGTGGACAGTAATTGCATGTAAGTACCCGGTAATAAACCTTACAAAGTGTTTGCAAAGTATCCCAAGTTGTATCTTCCACATTTCAATACATTATAACCCAAGTTATTGAATAAGAGCTCGAATGAGTGGACAGATATGGCGGGAAACGATTCGAAACCAGACAATGTTTTCAAACTCTGGAAACTTAGTTCTGCAAACATGTTATACTAGCCAACTCTCAACTCTTCGAAAATTCAGTAACAACCGTTTTGACTTCAGAAATAAAGATGTATTGCTAAAAGTATCCGTGGCACTTTCGAGAAAAAGATCTTCAAATGGCTAAAATTAAGTTTGGTGCAAAATGGCGCGAAATGAGGAAATTAGAATTCCTCAAATTATTACCACGATAAATATAAAACAGAAATCTGTAAAAAGAATTATAAAGAGTTTCGATGTCAAACAACTCACTCACAAAGTTTATGTTCGGGTTAAAAAGGGAAATACTATTTTGAGGGAGTCAAAGTTGACAAATATTTCTGCAAACTTTGGGCTGTTTTCGTGCAAATTCTGTAGAAGTTGTTATTTCAGAAACGGAAGCTTATAAAAAGCTACAAATGCTGCCATTCGAACTCGTTTGGGATAGCTTCAAAATCCTAAGAGGTGGAGGAAATCGGCCGCCCTCAATCTTTTGCCTCTTCCGGTTTTCTCTAACAGTGACCCTTGGAGCGCGTTTTTTATTCACAGTTCCGGAATGAGAATGGCCAGAATGTGAAATGCGTGCGTTTTTTTATTGCGCATTCATATTCCAGAATGGACAGAAAGCCATTCCGTTCTTTCTCCTCCAAGGGGCAGAATGAACAGTATGTTGCGAATGAAAATCCAAGATGGCGGACGGCCGCGAGATAAACGCTGCCGATTAAAACGCGTCCCTACCTGAGAAAAAATCAGAATACACTTTTGGACACAACGAAACATTGCTTCTTATTTCTATGTGCCAAAAGTACGAGGCGTTTTTGAGTGATGTTTCTTTGCAAGAAAAAGGCAATTTGGCAAATGATTGCCGAAGACATGAGGAAAGATAGCTACTCTTCATCGGCAACAAACTGCGAGAACAGATGGAAGTGCCTTACTTCTGCGTTCCCGAAATGTGAAGACAACAAGAACTAGAGTGGGAGGAGCAGAAAAGAGTGCAAGTTATACAAAGAGTTGGCAGAAGTGTATGGTTACCTGCCAAAGGGGAGGCTTTTAGTCACCTTTAGTAGTGCGGTGGGTAAAACAGCAAGAGCAGTTGGGAAAGAAACCCTGGAAAGCGAGTCAAACCTGGAGCCAGAAGTAGCTGTTTCTGATGCTAACAACTTAGGAAGCAGCACAGACGTGACCCCTGTAAAGGCAGAAAAAGTTCTTAAAAGGAAAGAAAGGCCCGCCCGTAAAAGGAAATCGACTCAAGAACCGAGTAAAGTGAACGAGTGGCTGGAGGTTTACAAATTAGAGAAAAAGATGGAAGAGGAGAAGCGCCGCGAAACACAGGAATAACACCACCAAGATAACTTACCAGTTTTGAGCGTGTTGGTTAATGTGCATAAATCATGAAAAAAATGAACTCAAGTGCTCCCTGATTTCCTTATAATTTTGAGACAGCCTGAACTAAAAGTAAAACTTTGTCAACTTTGGAGGACCTTTTATCTTTTTATCTTTTCTTTTAGTTTCTCATCTTTTGTATGATATTAGAAGGACTTTTCCATCTATTTATTGAGTACGAGTTATATTTAAAGGACTTTTGCGTCCATTAATTGAACTTGAAGCCTGAAAAATGAATTACATTTGCATGAAGGATGGTTGCATTTATTAATTGGCAATGCTCAAAGCAAGGAAAATGAATTATTTTTGAGGGACTTTTGCATTTATTTATATTGGGCCCTAAAGCACGCAAAACTGAATTAAATAATTTGCTCCGAGATTTGAATGGAACTGATTGTACAAAAATTGAATTAAAACTTTGTAGGACCTTTAATTTTAATCTTATTTTTCCAAACTACTTTAAAACTTTTCAGATGACACCTTTGAGATTATTATATACTTACTGTAAGAATTTATAAAGGAACTGCTAATTATCTTAGCTTAATAAGAGATTTTATTTGAATGGAAAGGGTAACACCATAATACCAACTTTTTCCTCAATCTGAGCAGCCCACCTCCCCATTATCTAGCCCCTTAGGCTTATTCTTTTATGAGAAAAATCAGACAAAAGGACCAAACAAAAATGCAATTTTCAGGCATCGTTTTTAAAAAACCCAGAAACCTTTCATGAATATAGATATCTTCCTTTTTTCGCTTTTGAAAAATTGACGGCGTAGTTATTTGTTCAATTTTTTTTTGATGATTTTTTCTTGATCTTATCTGTAATACTTACAGCCTCCGAAGAGCAGGCAGATCTCTGAACATTCCTACTTGAAGCTTCGTTAATCGGTTAAAGCTCAGACCCCTGTCAAATAGATTAAAGCTGAGTTACTCACCCAGTCAACACAATAGTACACTTAAGATACGTAACAAAGGGAAGGAAGGAAAGGAAATTCTAGTGATCGGCAACAAATCGGTCAAACGGAAGTGAGGGAAGATAACAGTGGAGAGTCAACAGAACACCCAATTTGATTTCAAAAACATTTACAAATATAAGTTTGAAAATTTTTCCATCTCTTGCTGTTTAGCTGCCACCAAATACATCACGTTTTAAAAATCAGTGGTCCGTCGTTATTGAGTTATAGAATTTCTATCTCAAGCGAAATAGGATACTTTCTTGGAAGTCAAGACAAATCATGAAGTTACAGTTGAGTAAACAGTAAAACCATTGCGTCAAGGAGGTTTTCACCCATGTTTACTGTTTATCATTTCTGCGCATGTGTCGAGCAAGTATTTTATCTACGATATCACGTCAGGCAAGCCGGATTATGTACTTTTGCTTTGCATGATGTTCACTCGGTACGATTTCAATAGTTATTGTTCCAATTAAAACCAACAAATTCCAATGAAACACTCAAAGGCTCTTGTCTGCCTCCCTTTCTTCCACTTATTTTATTTTAAGACCTGCTTTTACTTCAAACTAGGGTGCAAACATCGAGATGAATACAACGGAACAACTCTGAAACAACTGACCACCATTCGATGCTTCCATGTGGCAATCCAAACTTTGTAGCTCTAATCAAGTGAAAACAACTTTCAACTTAGACGATCGTCAGAGTCCTGCTAGCAGCTGGAAATCACCAGCTGCTGCGACTAGCTAATGGCTTGAAAGTACAAAAGATAGTTAAGATCTCAGCCTATTTTTAGGCACGAAACCTTTTGCCTTTTCAATTTTCAAAATGAATCTCAGTTCCAAAAGAGCCCAATTTGGATAAAAATGAGTTGTTTAGAATATTTATTTGCAAAAATTTTGCTCAAAACATTTTAAATATGTTTTTTTTATGAATAGAGTAGATGAACGAACAGATGTACTTTAATAGTTATCGAAAAAACATGCAGCAGTATGAAGCTGAATTATGAAAGACTAGACAATATGTTTAACAAAAGAAGCAGCTACAAAGATAACTTCTGAATTATGGTTTCCGCCAGTTAAAATGTTTACAACTTCCTCATTTTTGTTCGCGAGTCTCGCTTCGCGCTCTTTTGCTGTCTTCTTTTCATTCTTCTTTTTGCTTCGTCTTTTCCTTTTTGCTTTTGTTGCGGGGGGGGAGGGTAAGAAACATTTTTTCATCTTTTTGGGGGGATACGAAACCTTCCTCGACACTTACCGGGAGAGTACTAAATTTTATGACTAAATTTTGAAATACCCTCCACCCCCCGCTACACATACTTTCTGACCACTCCCTAATGGGAAAACGTCGTTTTTTCTGCAGTGTTTGGTACGAAATTACCTACAGCTTGTAGTTCAAAAAGGTTTACAACTGCTTCAGTTGTACAAAAGCATGTTTTACTCGTGCTTCGGCGGCCAAGCGCGTCAGGCTGAAGATAGGCCAAAAAACACGTGTTACCAAAGATATTGCAAGCTTTTTGAGTTTATATATAGTTGTCTTCTTACTATCCTGTTTTCTGTGAAAGGAATGAATTAAGGACTCCTTTCTCTTGCACATGTACGCCAAGTTAGCACGGTTCGGAACTAACAGGCAGGCGGTAAGTTCTTATCCCAAAGCGGTTTTGAAGTATGTGGTGTTGAAACACTTCAAATCGACTTACTTTTGATCAAACATTCAAAACTATCTTTGCATTTGATCTTCGTTGTAAGAAAGAAACAAAAGCGTTTACCAACTCACTTCTGTGGAAAGCACGAGCTTTTTCTTGAAAAAAAAACTGGTGGAGCAACCTTCCCGACTCAACTGTACTCTGCCTCCCAATTTTGCTGTGCAGCACGGCTATTTTTTTTTTCATTTCCCTTGCAAAACACTGTATTGTAAAGCAACCATAAATACTTCTCATTACAACGTCTTAAAAATTTCCTCCTACGTCTCTTTTTAAACATTTTTTTATGCTGCTGGCGATGTTGAACGAGACTACTACCAGACAAAGACTTCTGAGAAGATTTATAACGTTGCTCAATCTGGCTCTAAAATCAACTTGGAAAACTGTTTTCTTTTAGGATGCTTTTTGCTCAGTCAATTGGATTACACACTCAATCAAAGCACCGTGTGCCCCGGTGAAATCGTGGATACGTGACAAAGTCAAACGA
>JAOBRG010343836.1:0-14188 GCA_027574985.1 Umimayanthus nakama | reverse complement strand
CCTCGCCTCCCACCTTCCCTTCAATTTTCCTCTCCCCAGTCTTTTTTTGAACAAGTCCAACGTGGCGCATTCAGCCTTTAGACGAACTTCCAGCTTTATTGTTGCTATGAAGCTGGTACGTCGGTGAATATATCTGAGTCCATATCGTACGTGAAGTTTTACGGCGAAATCGGGTAAGTTTTGAACTTCTAAAAGCAAATATGGTTGTTTATACTTGTAGCTGCTCGTCATGGTCCTAAGTATTTTAACCTCGCCGTCGTTGCCAAAATTTCGCTTGTTGTAGGCAAGTACTTTATCTTCTGGTGACTTGCACATAGCTCTTCAATCTATTTCCAAATATAGTGTTGAGAGGAAAATATTTGTGTCTACTGTGGGTATTTTTTGAAACTACCAATTTGGAGAAAGTTTGTGTAACATAAATCATAGTTAGATTAAGATACAGCTATTTCAAAAAAGGTTGCCATAGTCAATAGTCCATACTGGAACCGAAAGGAACTGTGGGATTCAAACAGCACAAATAAGCACTTCTGTTGGCATTGATTTTGCAAAATATGGAATGCAGGTTCATCATATAATGCTACGGCAATGCAGTAACAACCTTTGCTGGCGCAACATCACTCATTATGAGTGTACCCAAAGTTCCGTTCGGCTCCAGTATCGACTATTGACTATGACAACCTTTTTTTAAATAGCTGTATCTGTACCCAAATGAAAAGCTCCAACCCTGAAGGCCAAAAAAACAGTAAGTGTCAACTGAAGCACCCATCACCACCTTACCCCACCAAAAGAAACATAACTACCCTGGAATACGTGGTATGAAGCTAGCACTTGCAGCGTTCATTATTCTTTGTTTTGTTGAAGAGAAGTGAATTTACTGAAAGTGTGTTACAAAAAATGATGAAAATTGAAAGAACTGTCATGCAGCCTCCAATTACTGTTCTCATCAGACCTTCCAACTGCCACAATTTCACTGTGAGACTCACGTTATGAGTTATCATCTCAGGGATCACAGAGCAACTTTGAGGTTGAGGGGGGGGGGGGATGGTGGGCACCGTTAGTGACTTAATACTGGGGCCGGGCACAAGACACTTTTTCATACTAGGTTAACTCTTTATGACTTTTAAAATACTAGGGGGGGGGGACCTGGGAACAGGTTACCAAGCCCCCCCCCCCCTGCTCCTTGGTCCCTACACCTTACTGTTGCATGGCTTAACACCTTCTAACTCTCACCTAGGAAACGTAGGCTTTAAAAACTAAGTTCAGTACATGTTCATATTGCTCTTACCTGGGGGGTACTCCCATACATTGGCTAATATACGGGTATGTGCCATTGGCCAGGGTATGGTTTTCAGGCCTTTGATATTAGAACAGGGTATACAAATCAGGAAAATAATGTTGAGAACAGGGCATCTATAGAGCAGCATAAAACTTATAAACAGTTTAGTTCAGGTTGCAATAAATTTTCTCTAGAGACATACGACACGTATCAAATACCTGTAACACTATTTTCGGCTTGAGTTTTGGGTATCCAGTTTAGAACAGAGTATCAAAGCCAAGCTAAATCTAGTTTAGAACAGGGTCAGGTTTCTCGAGGACCAGCGGCACACCCCCACCAAAATTTATGTTCAGTACCCCCCCCCCCCCCGGGCTCTTCCAGGCATGCAAGGTTTCCGAACATCTAATTTTATTTCATCACTCAAATGGTTCCTTTATATGTGATGGCATCAGAGACATTACTTAGTAAATATCTCCTCTTGTAAGTGCCCACTCTAACAGTTCAAAAATTAAATAACAGCACAGTGCACTTATTCCGATAAATGTGGTGTTTGCCATTTGTGACATGCTATGTGCAGGCTGGTCAAGGTAAGTATGAGATAACAAATCTCGACCTTATTTTGGACACTATAACCTGAATCTTGGTTGCACATTGAGCACAGAGTTAATTTTGAAACAATAACAGACGCAACAGCACAGTTTTATGCCAAATAGCGGTTCACATTAAAACCTTTGACCAGCCTTATGAATTGAACTTAATAATTCTATTTTGAACAGATAAACCATATGGTACCTTCATGATCTCATCAACAGATCAAGAGTTTGCTGATGACATTTTAAAGCCCCTTGGAACATTAATGGCTTGATTAAAAGCGGGAAATAGTGTTCTTTTCATTGGCTGGAAAGTAATATAGCTAACATCTTACTAGTATATATATTGCAAACAAACTTTCTTTATTTCCAAGGAAATGGCCCAATTTTCTTCTGAAGCAACGGTTGCAAAAGGTTATCGAGATATATCAGACCGACAGAACCAGTGTGGCCTCAGGCTGCTCAGTGAGATTTCCCTGACTCCTGGCAGAGTGGTCCTTGACATGGGTTGCGGGTCAGGATATCTGGCATCTGTCTTAGCAGAACGCGTTGGACCAGCAGGGAGGGTAATAGCTGTTGACCCAGATGCTGGTAGAGTGAAGGTATTGCATGTTATTAAATAAACAAGTCACTAGATAATGGTAACGGAGCTCTCTGATTGGCTCCTGCACAGCTAGGATCTCAGCTCATATCCTATAAGTAGTGAAATTCAAGATGGCCGCAAGGCTTGCCGAGCCGACAAAGGAAGAAATTGTGGCTTAACTCAAAAAAGCTACACCAGAAAACACCAAAAAAGCAAACAAAAATGGAGTCAAGATTCTTATCGGTACGTTTACGGAAATGAAGAAATACTTCAAATAAATATAAATTTGAAACAAACACTGAAACATTCATACAAAACTCTGTCCGTTGTTTTCAAACATGAGTACAACTCACAAATAAACTTGGCGGAATAAATTATCATTTGACTATTGAAAAAATGTTGATTGATGATTTGTATGTAATAAAACAGTTATTCCACTCGCTCTCGTCGTAATGAGTTGATAGCCAACTTGGTGCTCCACGCCTCGTTGGTTATCAGCTCATACATGACTCGAGCTCATGGAATACATAATTGTTAATTATAATGCGTCAGATCGAATGGCATTTGGACTTAATTTACCTTTCAACCCAGCCAGTTTAACAGTATGTAAATTCTCCTTACATTTTCCATGCAAAATAACTTGCTTGGTATAAATGAGAATAAAGCAATTGATCATTTGTACAGTAGCAATTTATCTAAAATGAAAAAGAAAATTCTCCCAACCTGTTAACAAGAAAGCTGTAAAGACAATTAAGGAGAATTCACTCATATGACATATGGCATGTTTAGGGCTGAAAATGTTAAGTAACTTTGCAACGTGGGTTTAGCCTCAGAGGCAAGTTACCAGTAGCTGTCCACTGCATACCCGGTTGCCAATTGACATTAGTTGGCGCTCAGAGCTTTTAAAAGTTATAAAAACAGTAAAAGGCAGTGTTACAAGTTAAAGACTAAATACATTCAGGCTTGGAAGTTGGAAGATTTTGTGAATTACAACATACTAATACTGGTATACAATACGCAAAGCCAGGTACATTGTGAGGCAGCCTGAGTGAGTCAACCTATACTCTTAAAGCAAAGATCTGTTTGGATAAAGACAATATGAATAACCCAAACCTTATCTATAAAACTGACATCCGTAAATATACATACAACATCTTGTTGTTAAAAAGTGTTGGCTGATGTTACTGTTATTGTTCAGCAAAAAATGGAGCATTCCATTCTGAGAGCAGAGCTTTACAGCATTTGCAGCCTGTTGAACCCTTCACACCCGTCATCTTTACCCTGATACACATTTACATGAGCAGCCTGCCTATCACACCCATCATATGCACCCTGAACCTCATTCACACATGCTGCAGCTCACATTATTAACACCTTTTGTAACTGAAAAGGGATCTAAATATTGTTATTGGTTATGTTTTTGTTAATGACAGTTAACTTCATTCCCCCACCCCTCACCTGTTCCCCTATCCTCATGGACCCCTCTCAAAAATCCTGGTAACACCTATGCCCAGTCTTTTGTGTTTGCTGTAGGTGGCCGAAAAAGACTACAAGCACGTGTCGAATCTGTCCTTCAGTGAGGGGAGTACGGACTCCTTTCCTAATAAGGATGAAGGGGTCTATGATCTGTATTTTAGTAACCACGTCATACACAGAGTCCCAAACAAGCTGGAAGCCTTTCAGAACGCCTTCAAATCCCTCAAGAATGGTGGCACACTAGCGGTTCACCTTGGAGCAGGCTTCTCGGCCATAAAGAAACAGGCAGTCGACCTCTTCCATCCTGAGATCTACGACAAACTTGTCAGTGAGATGTATTTTTATGAAAGTCACTCTGCCGTCGTGGAGTACTGCAAAAAGGCTGGGTTCAAAGTGATTCATAGTTATGAAGGCTCTGTGACTTGGAGTTATCAAGATAAAGAAGACTTTCTTAGGTGGCTTCGCTATGTAACTCATGGACTTTTTGATTTGAACAGAGTTTCTCCGGAAAAACTGAATTTGTTTAACCCACCTCAAGATGGAACCGGGCGGCCAATTAATGAATACCCTGAAAGCTCAATAATAGCAGTGAAGGACATATCTGAATAACAAGATGTCTGGGTAACTATCGAAAACCCGGCAACAGAAAAAAAAAACAATTTAATTTTACTCCTGCTACGCGTCAAATTTTTCCTGAGAGAGTAGCTTCGCGTCAACCCGTACTGCACGTCATATCTTTGTTTTGGGTTACTTTTTCAGTTTGTTCTAATACAGTAGCTACCATAACCCTAAAACCCTAACCTACATGTAACAAGACCTAAATCCAAACCAAAAGAAAACCAAAACTCAAGGTTTGTGAAGCAGCCATGCGGATATGTTAAGTTGACACGTATAGCTGGACTTGCCAAAATAAAATAAAGGCAGGCAACGCTGGGTAGTCGATAGTTGTACTAAATGTCGTAACTTAAAACAAATTAAATGGTTAAAAGAGTTAAAAATAAGAACATGTTTGATAGCTAAACTGGTTAAAGCAATATAAAGTAAAAGTATACCCTCGTCTTGAGCTAGCGTTTAAACTGAAACGTCCCAGCACTTCGATTTCTTGAAGAAGAAACGGAACGGAGCAGCCACCCTAAAAGAGTCGTACAGAGTTGCTTCTGACTTGAAAAGTGAAGAGTTTCGACAGGAAAGTAATATAGTGAAGAGTTTATCCATGCTTGAAGGGCTTTTAATTTTCATTCTTGTACAGGAAGTACGGCAGAAAAAATGAGTTGTGCTCGCTCATACTTTTTTGACAGTTATGCTGCGCGCGCGGTTCTGGTCAAATTAAAGTCTTTTAGATATACTTTTTCTTTGGTCGAATTGATCATATTTATATAGGCTCGGTTCAAACGTTACATTTATCATGTGCCGAATGTAATGAGTAAGTTCTGTTGCTCTACCTCATTTGCACTTTTTTTCGGCGCATGAGAAATGCGGCGTTTGGACCGGGCCTTAAGTAGTAATCTTAGTAACTGCGACACGATGGTGTTAAAGTTTTTAAGGGACGGACCATAAGATAAGTGATTGGGGGGGGGGGGGGGGAGGGGATTTCGAGCAGCATCTTGCGAAACAAAGAAAAAGGTTAAAACAAAAAACATCCTGCACCACTAATTCACAGGAATATTAAGAAAGCAACACAGGAAAGTCCCATCCCCACCACTTTTCTAATGGTCCGTCCTCAACCTAAGAAAGGTCAGGTGGTTAAAGTTAACTCACTGAACGATTCAGGCGGAAAAAATGTTTGTGTGCGCGAGACCCTTAACATAAAACCTCGTAGCCGTATTGCTAAGGAGTAAGGTTAACGGACAATGTGAAAATAGAACGGAAGCCGTTCTTCCCACTCTCAATTCCCCCCTCGGAAACCAAATGTTGTTCCCCTATATGACAACCATGATGACAACCAATTGGGCCACGTACCGAGTCAATCGCCCAAATTGCTGAGCACATTTCCTGAAAAAAAAATGAAGGCCACGAAGTTATACCGCTAAAAAAATGAAATGGAAAAGTGAAGCAATATACCAATTATATTAGGCCAATGCACGACACCGGTTACAAAGCAAACAAATCGTTTTCCACACCCCATATTCAAGACGCTCCGTCCTTCACCTTTATATATCATCACTTTTCTTTTCCCTGGCTTCTCTGCTCTTTCCGCTCTCTTTTGTTTGTTAATACAATCAGCGGAGTGTAGAGGCCACAGTTCAGTTGACACATTGTCTGAGGTGATTTAATCACAATTGGTCCCACGCTAGGGCGGTGCCACGAGGGAACGTTCCAGTCTATGGTACAAAGCGACAAATCATAATGCGTACAAATAGATCGTTAATTCATATGAATGAAGCCAGTGGCACAACAACTCAAATTAATCTCATTCCTGTTTGTAAAATATGACAAACGAGATGAATATTTGTGGTTTCCCACGGCTTGAATTTTGCAAGTGGCAGTACCGCGACTGTGAATGCAGGCTCAGCAAGCTTGCTGAGTTAACTGTTTTGTCAACTCTGATTTTAAATGTTCAAACGCTACAGTCTTTGTCTGACTGTGACCGCGGTGTGAGCCATATTATATGTACTCGACTGCTCCTCATTGCATGGTCATTGATTTATAGTTTTGCACCTTCCGTCGTCATATCCTTTCAGTAGAAAGCCATGTCGTAATAAATGCACAAAAGGCGAAACTGCGTCAACACGCGATAAAATCATGCTAATTCTCTTACTGTTTTAAAATAATTATTTATTGTCGCCAACGGCCAGTAATCACAAACGACAATCTTGTTATCATAAGACATTACAAATAAATATTCAACGAAACAAAAATTAAACACGAACAGTTGCCTTAATTACATTTTTCACTTTGTTGGTGAGATATTTTCTTTTTTTTAGTCACACTAACTGATGAAATAATCTACTTTCGGAATTCGATCAAAGACTAAACATGGCCTCTGGGTCATAAATCATTAATATTCACTATACACACTCCTTTAATTTATACCGGTCTGCCGCCAGCCATCTGAGTATAGCTCGTGATCGTGAACTTGTATTGTCAACGCGTGATGTTGTGTGTTCCGCTCGTTTATGGGGCAAACCGTTGCGATCTCCCATATCATTCAACACATCGCCTTTTACTTATTAATTTTGTTGTGAAGTCGAGCTCATCATGGCCAGAACTAGACAAAATTTGACAACAGTTCTTCAATTCATTTGGCTTTTTGTTTGTCTGCGACAATGTGGAAGCTCATGGGCAGGTAGGAACATATGTTATATGACAGCATTTCTACGATGATGTTCAAAACATACGAATATCATTCTGTACGAGTAGTGTCTAGTTATTATTCAGGTTTTGAGGCAAGATGTACGAGGTTATCTGGTCCGTGTGTTTGAGTAAGCTATTCTGAATTTGACACGTGCATCTGGTGTCTTACAAAAGTCGTTTTGTAAAATTGCAATCAGTGATAAGAAAACTACTCATTATTATTATTGGGAATGTCATGTGAAAAGGTTAAGTTTCAGTTATCTTCTAACGGACAGGCGAATTACAGTAGTGTAGTAATCGTGCTGTGTTTGAGGTAGGTATAACAGTAAGCAGTTTAGTTATTAAAAGTCAGGAATAGGTGTAGTTTATTAGTTGTGTTTTTAATAGGTATAATTTATTACCATATTTGACGTATTTTTAACACTTCGACAAGTTCTTCTATTTCTCTTTTATTGTGCGCTTGCATAGGATCGGTAAAAAGTTATTCGCTAGATAAAGTTCGAAAAAACCCAACTTCAAGCCAAAACAAGGTCGTCTACCGCGGCCAGAAAATAAGCAAGGTGTTTATTCTTAACACTCTTGAAATACTGGCCCGATCCGATCGTGAGTGTAATTGCGAATAGTAAGTCAATCTGTCATTGAATCACTCGCTGAAGCAAATTTGGTGCCAAATAAAAAGTAACGGAACGTCCCGCAGCGGTCAGCACATTTGGGGGCTGTAATGTGTTTGTCAAATCGATAAATACCTTCGTTTAGTACATGTAAAAGAAAGATTGGCCTGGCATGACGTAGGCGCTTAGCGAGCGAGCCTGATATGATGCCTTTGTTTACCACGAGTTGAAAGGCTTCTAGTAGGTTTTATGCATTTCAAAATAACTCATTGTTCTGCTTGTTATGCTCTGCTGGTTAAGAAGACGTTTATGCTACCATCCCACACTCGTGAGAGTTGGCTGTAACTTCAGTGTTTGTAGTGGTTTTGCTAGTGCAGTATATTTCTGCGTACTCAGCTTCGTCAATACCAGATACGCATATTCTGCTGCTATTTTTACCGGGATTTTCACAGAAAAGATGAGGGCTTCTTCTTTTGATTACTTGTTTTTAAAAGCGGAGACACTTATTTTTATATAATCTTTTGTTCGTATAGTTTTTGTTATTTTCAATCATCTATTATTTGTACTTTTTTTAGATGTCGGAGATACTAGCGATTGAAATTATTAGTAAGAGTAGGTTTGTATGTTATCTATAATAATAATAATAATAATAATAATAATAATAATAATAATAATAATAATAATAATAATAATAATAATGTTAGTAATAATAATACAAATTGATATGATTATTATTGTCATTATTACTATTAAGATAAATTATTACTAATTGTTATTGTTCTTGCTTCTGCCACTACTACTACTACCAACACTACGACTATTTCTACAACAACAACTACTACCACTGCTACTACTACTACTACTACTACTTCAACTACTACTGCTGCTACTACTACTACTACTACTACTACTACTACTACTACTACTACTTCTACTACTACTACTGTTACTACTATTTCTGCTACTACTGCTGCTGCTACTGCTGCTACTATTACTACTGCTGTTGTAATGTAAAAAAATTACTCCAACAAGCCTAAGTGGAATAATTGTTTTATTAAGTACCTAACGCTACTAGACGAAAATATCTTGAACTTTAATTTCTACCGACTCGATAAAAGTGTGTCAGCTTTCAAATTTGGAGAATCTACAGGACACAGGATTTATACCGTGGGAAGAGATCCAATCAGATTACCAGAAATTCATTATGTAGTGTTTGATATTTAGTGATACACGTACAATATATATAGTATGATGTCAGATAGTATGATATGATATACCTAGCCTAGTTTCGCCGGATCGATGAAAATATTGCCAGCAATCGTCAGCGATTATATGGAAACACTTTCAGCGATCGGGCGATCGTGAGTGACCCTACGATTCAAAGATTCCAGCGATCGTGAGCTATGATATGGAAATTAGGCCTAAAAGCATCCTCATGTTTTCAAAAGCTACAACACTGAAACGGCCCTAAAGCATTTTATCAAACCGACAAAAGTTATAAGCTAAAATGAAAGTAAAGGGGAGTTTGTTTTGCGTGATACGCAAAGTTGTTCTCAGTCCCTCCCGGTTTGCCGTTCGAATCAATAGTAATTCCGCTAGAGATGCTTGCAAAAGAGAATAGTTCTGGAACAGAGTATTTCTAAAGACCCTCTCGAAGCAGAAAAAATAAAACAATTTTTCCTAATTAAGAATAAGAATGAACTGAAAAATTCAGCTTGCTGACGTAGGAACAAGGGATCAAAATTTTTCTCACGTATATAATTTTTCATTCTGGAACACGTTCAATCGATTACGTGCTTTTGCCATGGTTCTAAGAAAATGAGTGTGTGTGAGTTTTGACACGAATTTTTCCGTAGAACTAATCAACATGGTTTAATTTCTTTCTGCAACTCTTTGTTTGTTTCTGATCTATAGTAATGCCATCAATATTTTCCGTAAACATTTTAGAAATTAAAATAAGCTATTCTCCGAATGGCCTTGTTCCATTGAAAGTTATGACGATTTTGGAATTGTTTTGATCTTTACAAACAAGTATTTTTATTAACAACCTTTTAAATTTTCAACTGTTTACGTGCAACCAAGTCTTTAAAGTTTTGCAGTCAGGTTGGTATCTGAATACGAAATCGTATGATGGGTTAAAACAGAGGTAATGATATGTCAATTTAAAACTATTGCGACAAGAACTGCACAACTGTACTTGTTTATCTAAACTGCGTGGTTCAAAATGTTATGGTTTTCTTGTCAGAAGTTTGATATTTTTTATAAGAGTGTTTATCAATTCCTTAAGTACATCTTTGATAATCAAGAATGTTATATATTTCTTCTACGCCAAGATAAACATTGTATCATTTAAATTGTCAAAATAAAGTTTTCCCTGAAGCAATGTAGACGAGTGTCTTCTGGCGCAAGGCCACAGCTTTGAATGCTAAATTAGACCATCAACAAGGGGCGGTTACTTACATGTATGATATCATTGTCTATAAAGTCTTAACCTTTTAGGGCCAGTATTACAGATAGTCGACTATATTTTTCGTCAATGTTGTAAGCCGGTTTCACTATTTTCTTTAATCAATCTACGTTGTAAGCCTAAACGATGTTGTCAATAAAATACTGTCCAATCTTCATCGCAGGATAGTTTCCAAAGAACCGGCGCTTGCGTGCCGCTAACAAAACATGTTTTTAGTTCCAGTTCAGAAATATTGACCGCCGATTATCATACAGCCAACATTAGTGCTCGCGCACGTGCCAATTCGACTACTTCCTGCCTCTTGCACGTCCAGCAAGTGACACGCCTTTAGATTTTTCTTCAAGTTTTTCGTGTAGAAAACAAAATATATAGACTGCATTTCCAGTTTATGTTGACACTGTCAGTATACCGCAATACTAAATATGATACAATATGTTCGTGATAACTATAATGCATTTCAGTAAAATGTGTACGATTGTATTCATTGAATTTGGCAAGCCTGAGCCCATTTGCGTGATATATGGTTTGTACTTGGCCTCATGCCTCTTTTGCCGTTGCGACTGATTGAGGTATGAGTACGGCCTTTTTTTCCATACACGCAGACGAACATGACGTCACCGAAATCAGTGACCACATGCACAGAGAGAAGCATAGTAACTAGGCAACAATCGTATTACTGAAAAACTGTAGTCTGAATGGCCTCGGCTGCACAATACCGTTGCATATTACTGTGAGTAAAACCATATCGAGAGTTTTTGTCTCCTCGTAGTAGTACACAAGAGAACAGCGACGGGGTTTGACCTAACGACAGATTTGCGAACTCCTACTTTGATGGTCAATCATCTGATCAATATACAAATTTATTAGTTACCATTTTTTATGCATAACTGTTTCAGCTCAATAGAACTGCATAAAACAGGTCACGAAATGAGTCACTCCGACTGAAAAAAAGACAAAGCAAATGGTTTTACTGCTTTTATAAAGTCATTTAAAGTCGATAAATGTTCTTCATCTACTCCAAAATGACAGTGCTTGACTGTTTGAAAAACTTGACTCCGAGCACCGTCGGAAATGACGAAAATATGTAACGAAACAAGTTTTTTGTTGTTTGCAAATGCCTGGGGGACCGGGACACTACTAACTGCCAAATGCCCGGCATTCGGGACTCATTGCGCAACAAATGCCCGGGGATTTGCTCGGGGGGGGGGGGGGGTGCTCGCGGCTAGAATTAACTCGCACATTATGAATGATAGTGTGTTTTTACGAGCACTTTTAGGGTTTTCGTGTGTTAAGAGCGACGGGTTATTGTACAAGCCTCCTTCTTTTTTTCAGTACGGTCTGTTTTCACACTAGAAAACCAACAAATCGCCTGGTGGACAAATCTTTTGACGGTTTTGTTGACTAACTTGAATTCGAGACGGTCACAGTTTGTTCCTTTGTATGCCTTTCTTTTCCGCCTTTTTCCCCTTTCCGCCACGTTGACCTTCATGGAAATTTCCCCAAATCCATCGCTTCTTTTAAAAGTTCTATTCGCGCGCGACAAATTTTGCGGTTAATTATTCCAATTTGTTTATCTGTGAATTTAGGTCGGCCTTTCGACGACCCCAGTGACAGTACGAGTCTGGACAAAAGATCATCTTCGAAAAATCGTCTTGTTTAATATCTTCATAGACGGACAGTCGCCTGAAAGTTTGTTCATCCCATTTTAACATCAGAGATCTGTCCATCAAGAAGATTTGTCCGTCCAGACGATTTATCCGTCCAGACGATTTATCCGTCCAATTGATTTGTTCTACTTCTAGTGTAAAAACGGCTATTGTGGCGGGACAAATACTAACATGACTGCTCTCTTACAGTTCCGGGAAGTGCCAATGGAGCAAAAGTAAAATGCACGCCCAATTATATCCAACTGGAAATTGATCGCGTGCGATATCACTACCTGGACCCTGACTCTTTTCGAGTGAACGACACATATTCGTGCCAGTTGTATGCTCTGAATGAGACTCGTGTTATTATGAGGGTTCCGTTGTTTGGTCGTTGTGGAGCAGAGGTATCGGACTACGCGGATATGCTGCAGTTTAGCAGTGTCGTCCAAGCGGAAGTTTACTGGTCTCCGAGTGGAATCACACGATACCCCGACCACATTTTCCTGTTCAAGTGTTTGTACTTTAGAACTGCCAAGTTGTCTTTAAAGTCTTTCACGCCCGACGGGAAGATCGTCCGGAGGCCGCCAAGTAAGTCTGCAAAGTCTGGATTATCATTATCATTGTCATTATCATTTCATCATCATTATCACCACCACCACCAGCTGATCTGAGACTATGAAACTAGCCAATCAGGTGCGAGAAAGCGGGAAAAACTTGTTGTCATTTCCAGTCCCCGAAGCATGGTTTTCTGTGCGCGATCAAAGTTCACGAGAACGAACAAATATGGCTACCGTGTCGGTTGTTGTTTATTTCGGTTTATTTACAGTTGACTCGGCTCAATCTTTCATTCAAAAGTTTATTATTGCGGGCGCGATGATAACAGGTTTTTCCCGTGACGTCATGGAGCCAGATCAGCTGGCACCATCATCACCATCATCATTATCATTATCATCATCATCATCATCATCATCGTTATTATTAACATTATCATTATGGAGACTCACACGTGGTGCAGTAAGAAGGTTTAATATGGTATTGTTTTAACTTCTTGTAACTTTTTTTATTATATTTGGACTTATTCATGTTCTTTTCAATTTAACTTCGTCCCCAAACAATGAAATCAGTTAGTAACGCGATTTCGGACTTACTACCTTAGTGTTACAAAAGCACTCATTCAGTTGGGGCAACTCATGTAAAAGAAATGGAAATTGGCTTGAAAATCTGATTTAGTAAGCCTTTTTTGTAGGCAGAAAATAGCTAGCCTGCCCGCAGACGTTAATTCTCCTTCGCTGCGTGAAGCTCGAACGTGACGTGACGTCTGGGGCTACTGCTTTCTACGATACGGGCAAATGTGTTTCTCCGAGTGCTTCCTGCGGCAAAGGAGATCTAACGTCTGCGTGCAGGCTAGAAAAAGGTTTACGTTCTGGATTGAAACCCCAGTTGCACGTTTTGCATAATTTATGCATGCTGAAGTATTGTTATAGCAGGTACAGAAGTTTCAAGTTGATTGTTTCTGTATAAAATCTTATCCTCACACACTTTTCAATTCTTTGAAGGGGGCGGTATCAAAAGGATCATCCTAAACCTTTGTCCATTCGTTGATTAATTAAGGGACTTTGTCTAAAGGAAAAATTTGAAGTACTTCTTCCTGGAGGGAGGGAGGAGTGAAGGGAAAAAACTCCTCTTTCGCGTGTAAGGATTGTGTATCTGAGATGCACTTCGGTAATATAAATTTATTTATTTTTTCTACAGCGGCTAAAACTGGCAAGTTCAATTTCAAGATGGAAATGTTTTATACGTCTAAATACCTCAAGCCTCACACGTCGTTTCCCGTGAGAGTAGACCTGAGGCAGCGAATCTACCTGCAAGTCAGGACTGTTGAAAAGTACAACAATTTGATTTTGTTCCTGGAAAACTGTCGTGCGACACTCTCAAACGACCCCTACGATAAAATCAACCATACGCTTATAGGGGACGGGTAAGTTGCGAGCTGTGCTTGGAGCAACTAATTTTAAACATTTAAACTGTAAGGTTTCATCGCAAGAAGAAATGCATCTCTTTTTGCCATCACTTCCAATCGGTGTCTCTATTTTCATCTTGCGGTTACAAAGGTTATAGTTTACACCGTGTTTGTCGTAACGTTGATGAAGTTTCCATCCCGAATAGTTGTTCTGAATACTGAGGGAGAGGGGTGTGTCAAACTCCTAAAGGACTTTATAATCCCAAAAGCAAGTCAAAAATAGTC
>JAOBRG010343803.1:0-14190 GCA_027574985.1 Umimayanthus nakama | reverse complement strand
CCACAACTGGGACTATCTAGCTGACTTGACTGGACTAGGAGCTGGTTAGAACATATTTTATGGTTTGACTTCAACTTTTTATTAGTTGTTGAATAAATAGTGAAGTTTACTTCAACAGAAAGGTTCTTCCAAGTTTTCCCGCCGCTCACAGCCGCTCGAGAAGCTCAAACCGGAAGCAAATTTTTTTCCGAAGATTACGTCACTGGTGGAACTTTTCTCCGTCACTGGTAGAACTTTTTTGTCGGAAATCTTCGGAAACGCTCGGTTTTTGCTTATTTTCGCATATTTCTAAAATTCTTTGAACAAAATGAGTGGCATATTCGTTTTTCTCAGCCAATTTTACATTAATTTCCGAAAAGTGACTTTGGCCACTGGAGTACCCCTTTAAGATAGAGATACAAAAAAACGCGAAATGATGGGTTGGTGTTGTGGTAGTGAAGAGTGACTCCTGTTTACGAGGTCCCACGTTCGAGACTCGTCATGCCCATTCTTTGGTTTTCTTAACTTCTATTTTTTTCTTGAAAACTTTATAAGTACGAGTCTCAGTGTGAGCAATGACGCGTCTGCCATCTTGAAATGGGCGTAGAAAAAACACCTGCCCGCTCTGGTCAGACAGAGCGCGGAAATTTCGAGGGTTGTGGCTTTTGTCTACCAGTGATTTTAATTTTAAATTCCAAACCAGAAGATTAAAAAATTAAATTCTGACCAATCACATCAAAGTTCTCAACTGGTGGTTCAAAATTAGGAAAGCAGCAAGGCCAAGCGGTTTAGAGCGTTGACTCCCAACCCGGAGGACCCGAGCTTGAGTTCTCTGCCCGCCGGTCACGCTGGTGTAAACTGTCTTCTGGTAAACTTTCCTGCCAGTTGGAGTTTTTAACCCTTAAGATTTTTCGTTTCTATCATGGCTATAAAAAAGCCCCTTGCTAGGAGCTGTCGTTAGAAGGTATTTTAATATTTTAATTGGAGTCAGTGGGAAGAGACTTAAAACTGAGGGCATTTATTAAGTCATTCACTCGCCTGCACAAGTTTGACCATACTTGATCACCCAATCACTCACCAACCTGTACGAGTTCGACTATACTTATTCGCTAACTTACTTACTCGCGCACTCACGCGCCCACTCACTCATAAGTTGTACAAGACCAACGATACTTGTTCACTCACTTACCCAACCACCCACTCATCCACTCACTAACTCACTAACCTGTACGAGTTTGACCGTACTCATTCACTAACTCAGTCACTCACTAACCTGTACGAGTTCGTGTAACATGACCAGCTCGTCCTGATACTTGGCCTTCTGTCCTGGTTTAGGTTTGGGAAGCCGCTCTCTCAAGTCGCCCATCTTCTTAAGCACGTCCTGCTCAACTGTGTTCTATAACAACATTGACAGAGATTATTAGCAGGGACTAGCAGCGAACTCGTAACGCAGAAGAGCCAAACTCTTGTCTCATGTAAGCTGCACTAGGTGATTCTTGGTCCGCAAAATACGAGTTCAGTTTAAGGATTATTGTCGTAAACAGTTTTTTTCTCTCCACACGACCAGTACAAGAGTCTTCGCAGAGTTCATCCAGATTGTTTCTTCAAGGACTTAAAATTGTTTCTCTAAAGAAAAATTGTAGTTTTTCAAGAACACGCTTTCAAAACAAATAAATGCCATCGTCCAAATTAAGCTTTTTAAGACAGTATACAGCTACTTCAAAGGTCGATACTGGAACCGAAAGGAACTTTGGGTAAAAACATAATGAGCGATAATGCACCCGTGAAGGTTGTTACTATATGGCCGTGACATTATGATAAGCCAGCACTCTATATTTTACAATTTTAATGCTATGACAGTAATAAGTTACTTGTGCGGCTTGAACCCCACAGTTCCTTTCGGTTCCAGTATTGACTATTTACTGTGACAACCTTTTTGAATTAGCTGTATATCAAGAATTTAAATGATGAAAACTTCAGCGCTTTGCTCAAATAACTTAAGGATTTGACATCAAAGGTCTTTCAAAGGACGTCACAGACTTTCAAGCACTTATTAAGGACCGTGCGAGCCCTCTTTAGATTGTTGTACTTGGTTCCTCTCGTTGTATTTCACTGGAACTGTCACGAGCGCAAGACCAGCCAAACTACTGGTACCTCGCTTGTCTCTGTTCATCACGTAACTATAAACGCATCTCAGTGTTATTACAATATTACTGTTATGATTCATATTATTCGTCTTCTTCTTATATTATTATGATCATTATCATCGTCACCATCATCATCACCAACACCACTGCCACCATCACTATCATCATCTTCACCATCATCACCACCATCACCATCATCATCACCACCACCAACATCATCATCAATAGCATCACCATATTTATCATCAATATGATCATCATTATCTTCACAGCCACTATCATCGTCATCACTATCATTACCATTATTATCATTAATATCATCATCATCTTTAACACTATCATCATCATCACCACCATCATCATCATCATCATTATTATTATCACGAATATCACCATCCTCACCACCACCACAATCATAATAATCATCAACATTACCAGTTCATCCAACTGAGCTGCACTGTGTTGCACTCTCCAGCCGTTGGCTCGCTGGAGGATTCCCTTCTGACCAGCAAAGTCCTGGATCGTAGGCTTTCTCTCTTCTGTTAAGCAAAGTAACAACACATTTTACAAGTCTAATTGTAACATATGCAGGGTTAGTACATCTTCAGGAATTCAAAAATTCAGGGTTTTCTAGGGTTCTCTTCTCGTTTTTTCAAGGGCGTTTCCAGGGCTCTCGAAGACCAAAATAAAATTAACGTTCACAACCAACTGCTAAGATAGTTAATGAGATCACTGTAAGGCAAAAACATGCTTCAAGTGTATCTTTTCGATACCAAGCAGTGGTTTTTACTCGACTGCAACTTGTAATGAAATCAACAAAATACACCATTTTTTGAATTTGTTTTTTTCAATAAAGGGCTTAATGAAAAAATTCCAGGGCTTTTCCAGGGCTTCAAAATTTTTCCAGGATTTCCAGGGCCCGTGCGAACCCTGCATTTGTCAGTTCAAGCCAAGTAAAGCAGATACCGTAGGTAGTTCCAATATCAAATTTGCGCCATCTCCATACTTCTCCTCAAAAGGTTAACAACGATATCCTATACCTCCAACAAATTTTCCAAAAACAAAAAACATTTGACAGTATATTGAATCGCAAGGACCTCGCGATATCAGTCATTTTGTATGGTGCAAACGAAGTAAAAGTTTTTCTTTTCAGATCTAGTATATTTAGAAGATGAAACGAAATAAAACAAAAACTATAAACTGACGACTTGCGCGCCATATCGATGTTTTCCACATTACACTAATACGACTGTATCTTGGTATTATTTTATATATCTACATATTTGTACATTTGTACATAGTTCATTATTTTGAGAGTTTCGAATACTTTCTCTACGGCTTTTCAGTGTCTCTTTTCCAGAAGTCAAGAGTTGCGCTTGTGATATTTCGCAATGTTCTTTTCATAACTTCAACTGCATCCTTGTATCTTTATTTAGCGGAACACACTAATCATGCCTCTTCTCACGGCTTCTGTGACTTTTCTGTTGAAGATATTCTTCTTTCGGTTTTGCTGTTGCCCTATGCAACCGCAGGACCATACGTAAAGAGCTTTATATGCATCACAACACATTTGATTAAATACCAAACACTCGGTTATCGAATTTCTGCTAACACATTGGCTGTCTATTAATGGTATAAGCAAACTATCTTTAGTTTGTCGAAATATGGAAACTGACTGTGAAACTCGGCTTTCGAAACAGTCGATAACATAACATCGCAATATTTACACTGACATTTGAAACCTCAACTTAAACAAAGTTAAATGTTTGGCACTCAATAAAACAGTTACTCCACTTACGCTTGTTGGATATGAGCTTATGATAGCCAACTTGGTGCGGATCTCGTACGTAGAATAACTGGTAGTTGTTTGTGTTATGTTTCACTCGGTCTGACTTACCCTTGACTCTGACATCTGAATACCTAACAAAGTGGTTATGGGCGGCTTTCGTGTTCACTCGATATCCACCAAAGATAGAAATTTTTGGTCGCTTCAGAAGAATAAACTTCAAGTCCTCATCTGAAACTTCAAAGCAAGGCAGAATTGAGTTATGGGTGGACAGGCAGTCAGTTGATGTTAATACTTGCATATAGCTTTGAATGTCATCAGTTAAGGTGCTTTAACTTAACAAACTTAAACCTATATATGATTAAATGTGCTCAGCGACCAAACCTTGCTGCTTTCCCCTTCACCAATGTTAATACCTTTCTTAACTAAGAGGTATACAACAGTATTCTGCAAGCAGATCTCTCATAACTCTTTCCTGTCGCTCTTTAATTATCAGCTAACAATCAACCCATCTAAGTTCCAGACTGCAGTATAAAGTTGGGAAACAAAACCCAGGATCAAGTGAAGGAAATTTATGCGAGTTCAAATCATTGGTTTTGTTTGACCACCAACCCTTGCGTGCTTTTTGGTTTTCAAAATATCACGAAACTTGATGAGGACAGCTTTGTTGTGTATGCTGTCTGGTCACTGTTGTCAACCATCATCCATAAAATCTCGTCCAACTGTCATGCTTGTTCAAGAAACAGAAAAAGTTTTCAGATAACTCTGTTTAACTAGTTTCCAAGCCATTCTATAAGAAATGATTTATGAAGACCAATAAAGCATTATTGTGTTCTCCATACGTTATTTTGGAAGCTGAAGTGGTGACTAAAGCTGATCGTGTAAGTACGTAAGTAAGTATGTAGGCAAGTAGGTAAGTAAGCAAATATATGAGTAAGTAAGTAAGTAAGTATGTAAGTAAGAAAGTAAATAAGTAAGTAAATATGTAAAGTAAGTAGTTAAGTAAGTAAGGAAAGTAGTTAAGTAATTGAGTAAGTAAGTAATGAAGTAAGTAAGTAAATTAGTAAAAGACTAAGTAAGTAAATACGCATTATAATGACAATATTTTAAATTACTCAGGGTATCCCGTTCAGAGGCAAGACTGGTTTCACAGGAACTTTGCATCTAAACATATTGTCACATTAAAAAATGAAAAAGGACTAAGATTTATAAAACTTGTTGCTGTATACAATAACACAAAATAGTAATCTAGTTGAAAGGAGTTGTTTTCTTTCAGAAATAACTTATGTGCAGTCAATGAATTGAAACCTAGCAGTACTGTACACACTTCCTAACCCCTCCCCCCTCTGTGTACCGTGTGTACACTCACCATCTTCTGGTTTGGGTTTTCTGTCCCCTTCCACATCAGGCTGGTTTGCCTCCACGGGTACAGTGCTGCCGTACTTGTCTTCTGTCGGGATTCTGCACAAACCAAGTAATGTCACAAATGCATTAATAATAATGCAGAGCAACCTAGGTTTAACGAACTACGAAGGGACCGAGGAAATACGTTGGTTATATCGAGGGTTCGTTAAATTGAAAACCTCGATATACCGAATTTGCATGAAAATAATCAAAACGTTCGTTATATTGGAGCAAAATGCAAAATTTCCATTAGGCATTTCCACAAGACAAGGCTAATCTTTTTGTTAAGAACTGAATGGTATAACTGTCCAGCTGCCGTACTGTAATAAGTCTATGACTAGGTTTACAATAGTATTCGTCACTTGACTGGACCTCTGTTAGTTATGTCGAGTTAAATTTGAAGTAAACCAAACTCTAAGTTTGAGCTGCCAAAATCTGTTCGTTAAATTGACGTTCGTTAAATCGAAGTTGTGTTTCAAACACTTTACTGTAACTTTTGCCCGCAGAAAAATATTGTTAGTTATACCGGAGTTCGATAAATCGAGGTTCCACTGTAGTATAAAGAAGAATAACTGAAACTGTGCTGAAACATTCAAAGTGGTCGCATCTAGCTTTAACAGAGACTATGACTCCTGAAATTCATAAATGTAAGTCCAGAATTCGTAGTTTTACCATCCCAATTGACTGTAAACAATGTTGTTTCAAAGACCAAAACTATGGAACTCACTTTCATCATCATTCACTAGTCTTGCTCTTTCAAAAAAAGTCGTCGACTTCCTCAAAAAGTAAACCTTGACTGTCTGTAAAACGCCTATCTTCATTTTGTAATTGACAAACAGTATGCAAAAATGGCAAATAAAATTTGTATTGCATTGTACTGTATTGTATTGTACTGCATTGTACTGTTTTATTAAATTATCAAACATTCAAGGTAATTGAATTTACTGCTTTCTTACACATTCTGTTTCCGAGGTTTCTTCCTGGGTGAAGCAGTGACATCAGCAGCCGCCATAGCAGGACTGGCGGGAATCTGACTTGTGGTGGTGACCGACGGAGTTACTCCATTTGTCATTGCAGTTGAGGAAGCAACGGTCGTGACAGGGATCTCTGGTGGATCTTTCTTCACTTTAGCTGGTGAGGAAGGGCGCGACTGCTTGGCCGGTGGTTGGTCTGTCGGCTGAGCAGGGGGTGCCACTGATGTAGTGGGCTGTTCACCCCCCTGACTTCCCGTATCACTGAAAGATAAAGTATTTTAGGGAACAATCATAATTATATAATATTATCTGGATCTACACAATAAAGGCAAAGTTAAGTGACAGATTTTCGTTGCTTTGCAAGAAAAACTGGAAACACTTGCAAACTCTGCACAAAGACATAAATATTTTTTCCTCCTTCACACTCTTTTAATCTGAGATCTCCTTATCCTTTCCTGAAGGTCGTTTCCAGTACAGAGTGCTGTGTATTCAATTAGATACCTCTTTGCTGCTCATATGAAATTGCATATTACTTGTTTGTGGGAATGCTTGAGCATAAAGAAAATCTTCAAATAGTCTCCAACACATTGTGAAGTGAACGTTTCTTTGCTTGTTTTCTTAGAGTGGTAAATGTAACAAAAAAATAAAACAACGCCAAAGGTTATAACTTTGATTTTTGAAGTTTTTCCAATCAGGAATGCCCTAAATGTTAAATCACATAATCCTAGCATGACTTGTACAGTTGGGACTTTTATCTTACCTCGGTGGTTTTGGAGAATTCTGCCCTGAATGAGGAGCGGAAACTGTCGTATCAGACCTTGGACTTGCCCCAGGCTCATTCTGGCTTGTGGTTACTGATTCACTAAACGGAAGCTGTGTTGGTATCTTACGCACCCTGCAAAAACAATCGATGTCAAGAAGACGATTTCGATGTTTCGATTCCAAAGAAAACCGTGTGGACTGGTAGAGCACCCACTAAGGCAGTCCAACTTTGATATTCAAAAGAGGACCCTCTTAACTTTTAAATACCCAAGAGGACCTTCTTGAACTTTAGATCGCAAAATGAACAACTTGCTTCTTTGATCAACAAGAAGACCATCGTGACATTTATATACCCAAGACCTTCCCCACTAGTAGATCTCATAGAGGACCATCTTGACCTCTTGATCTTGGTTCGTTGACCATAAAATCCCCCAAACGATAGTGCTAACCTCCACAAAATCATCTTAACCTTCAGATCACAAAAAAATCACCTTCAACTTTAAATTCCCCAGATCACCTTGACCTTCAGATTTCCAAACCATTTTGACCATTAAATTACCAGGGCGACCATCATGACCTTCAGATCCCCACAGAAACCTTTCTTAACTTTAGATAGCCAAGAAGAGTTTTAGGTTGCAAAGAAGACCAGCTTGACCTATAGATCGCCCAGAGGATGCTAAGATCCTCTAGGTCTTTCAACCACCAGGATGACCGTCACAACCTTCAGATCGTCTTGACCTTCAAATTTCCTAGAAGACCTTCTTAACCTTATGATCGCCTGATCTTAAAAACGTCCAGGGCATCAACTTGATCTTTAGCTTGCCAAGATCGTACTGATCGTTCAGGAGATTAGTTTGTCCTTACATCCTCAAGAAAACCTTTTAAACGTTTTGATAGCCAAGAAGACCATCTGAACTTTTTAATCTCCAAGAGGACCTTCTTAACCTCAAAGTCGGCAAGAAAACCATACTGACCATTAGACTAACAAGAAGATTATCTCAAACTTTTGATCCCCAAGAAGACCATATTGACCTTTTAACATTCTCAAGAAGACCCCATCTTCACCATTAAATGGCCGCCAAAAAACAAACGTGACCTTAAGACTGCCAAGAACATTATCTTTACCTTTTAACCCTCAAGAAAACCATCTTGACCTTTAGATGGCCAAAATCTTGATTTTTGGATCACCAAGGAATTTATCTCGACTTTAAGATGGCCAAGACGACCATCTTAACTTTTAGACCGTCAAGACAACATCTTGACCTTAGGATCAACAAGAAGACCATCTTGACTTTTAGATGACTGTTAAAGATGACTGTAATAACTTTTAGACCGTTAAGGAGACAGTCTTGACCTTTGGATCACCAAAACCACTATCTTGATCACTACTTCCTTGTCATTGAGATCGACGAGAAAGTAATAACGATCTTTAGATTCTCAAGAAGGCCATTTTGACCTTCAGATCCCTAACAAGACCATTTGACTTAATTAAATTGCCAAGGCCTTCGTCTCCTTCAGACTAGGAGGAAAATGATCTTATTACAACAATAACTATAATGATAATAATAATAATAATAATATTAATGATATTTAAAATAACAATCAGGGCTCAAAGTTAGCGACCAACTGGTCGCAATATGCGACTGATTTTTGCCCAATGCGCCTAAAAGTTTGAACTTGGTCGCACAGTTGCGCCTGGATAATGAAGATTTGATGCAAATGTTGGCGTGCGACTGTCTTTACCTCTATTCCGGTGAGGGAAAAATCGCCGAAAGTATCTTGAAATTCGAAGTATATCACTTGTGTCTTCTATCCAAGCTGTAAAGAGTAAACGTCCTTTCTTTGCTCTGTCTCCCATTCGTTTTTGTTGAGCCTGTTCAGCTGTTGTCGGTTAAATACTCGCTTCTTGTTTGGGCTCAGTCTGCTTGCTTTGACGGTAGATTCCTCATGTATGTGTACATAAAGAGATACGCTGCTGCCTATTTGGAGTGAAGGCTCTGTCACGTGCTCTATTTGCTATGCATGACTGGACCACATGGCACGAGGTCATTCTGAACAATGTCTTCCAAACAAAAAAATTTGACCCAGTTTTTCCCGTCAAGCAGAAGGTAAAGTGCAGTCGTATTGTTTGAGAATTAATTTATGATTTCCCCGAGACATAATACAATTCGTTTGTTTTTAAGATTTATTCATAATAATTCTGCAGCGAACCATCCACATCGTCGAGCAATGCAGAAGAATCAGAAGGCATCACTGTCACTGACACCGATCCACCAGCTGCCAAAAAAACAAAAACCGTCAAATACAGGTTCAGAAACTCTTGGCTTAAAGAGTTTGACTGGTTAGAGTATCAAAATGAGCTGATGTTCTGCAAATTTTGCACGGCGCACCCCGAGCACTCCAAGTCCAGCTCGGCCTTTGCAAAAGAGGGCTGCAGTATGCTGAAGCACGAGACTCTTCTGAAACATGCTAAGAGCAAAAGCCATACCTACAGTCGTGAGTGCTATCTGAACCGTAAAGCGAGACCGTGCGATGCCCTTCCTCAAGTACTCGCCCAATCTTGAACCGCCCAGCAGGCAGAAATACAAAGGGGAATGGAAATAAAGTTTAACTTGGCCTACACGATAGCAAATGAGGAGTTGCCTTTTACCAAGTTCCGTCCATTTCTCCTAGTCACAAGGAAGAACGGGGTGCAGATCAACCCAACGTACGATAACGACGTAAAATATGCTGAAATGATATCAGTCATATGTGACAGCATGAAAGCTGAACTCCGAGACCATTTGCAGAGTGCAAACAACGTTTTGCTACAGGCAGTGCCCTGAAGCAATGATATACGTAGGACACTGATCCTGTGTTTAGTGATATTGTAGAAAAATTAAAGGCAATAAATGTGACTCTGTGAGCGTTACTTTTTTAATTATACATGGCGTATGAAAGTTTGTAGTGCGCCTAAGATTTTCAGCTGTGCGCCTAAAATTTAAGCTGTGCGCCTAAAAATTGAAAACTAGTCGCACAAATGTGCCTGGAAAAAAAGACGAACTTTGAGCCCTGACAATTAAAACTTTACAAACTCTACAGCTTAGTTGTGTTGGACAAAAATTTGAAAACCACAAGTTATGAATTTTAGACACTACACAAGAAGTTTTGTTCAAAACTTTTGGCTCGAGCTGGAGCCTTGATCACTGTTGATGTGACTGGTCACGTGACTTGTGATCAAATTAGTCTGTTCTTGACCTTTGGATCACCAAAACGTGTCTAAAATTCATAACTTGTGGTTTTTCAACAATTAGAACAATACAGTTTATTTAAAGAAGAAACAATAAAGTTTATTTAAAGAGGAAAATATACAGCGAAAACCACAGCTTTTTCTCCAATTTGGTCCTCTAGAAACCAACATGCTCACAGAATTACAATTTTCATGTCAAGATAACAAAGAACACCATCAGTGGCCAACAAATCCACCAAAAGTATGTATTGACAAATGAAGAAGTAATCAAATCCCATTATAATGGAACATTAACCCTTGGAAAGACGATTACCACCACCAGATCTCTCAATAAAACCACTTTGTTCATTCAATCTTCAAAGTAGCATAGCGAGGACCATAGGAAACCACAACATTTGGCTTACGCAGGATAGCCTTTAAAACATCCTGTTTATTAAATCCCTTTAAAGACCACCTTACCACTATTAAATTTCCCAGATTGAAGAAGATTGCCAAGATCAGTTAACATACGACATCAATAATTATGATCATTAGAACCCAATGCCATGACGGAAAAGTCATGTTACACTGTCATTCATATAAAACAAGTTACTCACCCTTCTGATGTCCTCTTACGAAGGATACTGGGCCTGGGAGACGTAGCATTGGGGTTGGCTGCTGACATTTGGGATTGGAGATTCGCTGATGATGCCATGCTGAGCATCGCACCAGGAAAACCATAAAGGCCAGTTGCATTTCCTGTCATGCCATCGGTAATAGTTGTTGCGCCAGATGAGTCACTGCTATGACTTGTCACATTTGGAGCTTTACCACAAAAGAGATGTGTACATCAGAGATTAAAAAATTACTTTCATGACTTCTGGGTTCCTCATTATCTTAAAACATTTTAATTGTCTACACTTATTCTTCCAAACTGATGGAATATGGGCAACTTTGATGAATCTAGGCACAAGACCAAGCCAGCCGTTTCCATTATTAAACATTTGACAATAAAGCTCAATCAAACAAACTTTGTTCCTTGTGCTTACTGACAAAATGCATAACTACATTTGCGGCTTAGATGTTAGGGTCATCAGTTCACAGATGCAAATTCAGATGGGAAATGGAATAGCTTGCAAGGTACTGCAAACTTGCATAAAAGATTAAACAGGCTTTTTCATGGAACCCTAAAAAACCTTTACCACTATTTTCATTGCTACATGTATGTGACCCTATGTGGGAAACCCTACCCTTTTCAACATTTACAAACCAATAAACTTCATTAACACGCACTATAACAACACACAAGTACATCCTTCTTGTAGTTCTTCAGGTCAGTACATGTACACAGGTTAATTGTCTCACTTTTTTCCAGTAGTTTATCCCCTTTCCCCAAAGGTGGAGAGTCTTCTGTATTTTTTGACTAGTTAATACAGAAGCTACTGATATAAACCTTTTGCCAGGAAAAGTACCATACCTTTTATTACTAGGCTAAAGAAAAGAGTGATAAAGTTAAAGGTCTGAACCCAGAAAAGCCAAGGTTTGCAAGTTGGTTCATTGTCCAGGTTGGAGTAAACTGATAAGAACTGTTGTTGGTTGTGTCTGACAGTTTGATAACCAGGGCCTGATTTTTCAAAAGTTGGTTAACTTTAACCCAGGGTTAAAATTTCACCCAATAATTGGGTTTAACTCTTTAAAGATTGATTTGGGCTGTCATTTCACGTTTTCGTTTTTGGGTTTCCTTTGAGTGTACTTCAATAACATTATGAAAGACCAAACAGGCTTATAAAAAATTTCACCTAACCCTTGGTTAAACTATTACCCTATATTCATAACAGCTCCCAAACCATCAAGTTGAGACTGGACAGGCTTCTTCGTCTAAGTTTTGCAGGTTTTGTTCTGTTTAAAACAACTCCAGTAATGTCATTTTCAGTGAGAACAACAGCCGTAAAATTTGAAGTAGTGTTTGCCTTTTGCAATTCTGTGTAAGGGCAATAAGGACGATGAACTTAGGCGAAGAAGCCTGTCTAGCCTCCACTTGATAGTTTAGGCAGCATTATGAAAACGGTGTATTTCTCTTTCAAACAACCAGGCCATGTACAGTTTTCAGAATACATGTTCACTCTGAAGAAGATTTCCAAAAGGTTTTTTAAACAAAAGTTCCAACCAACAAAGGGCCTTCTCGGGAACAAGATCACCCAGTCAATCAACAAACTTGAAAAACAAACAAAAAAATTGATTCCACCAAAGTCACCTGCAAAGCAGAGATATCTTAGTACTTAAATCCCTAACCTCCAATCCCCATAGCACCCGCATGAGCAGCTATCTGTGAGATGATCCGTGGGTCCATCATGTGAATTTGTCCCATTCCTGATGCAGCAGCAGCTGCCTGGGCTGCCTGTGCAGCAGCAGTTGCAGCCGCTGTGGGTGGTCGAACAAGAGACGGGTTGGCTCCAAACCCTGCTTGTGGATAGTATGGGTAGCCTGACAGAAATGTAGGAATGGATGCTTGTTAAATATAATACCAAGCATCCCTCCAGGACATTAGGTTTAGCAATTTTTCCTTTTGGATCAATGGCTATTGTTATTTAACCAAGATCACTAATGTGATCAGATTTCTCCTGATTTAAAAAAGGAAGCGACACTACATGTGATAAGCCAGTAAGACAGCACACCTTGAACTGTATAAACAAAATCTTACGGTATAACTGAGAGGAGGGTTGCCTGTTTCACAGTGGGTGGGTGCAGTTAATCTCAAGAGACTATACAATACATCATGTTTGAATATTGAAATTCTTGGAAGATGCTTAAATGCCGAAGTTTTCAATTTCAGAGACTAAATGCACAACAACAACATTCTCTGATTAGGCAATTGATAAATGTTGTAAACAGGTGATCTATTTTTCACTCTCCAAAAAATTTATTCTACAAAAGTGATTGAAAGCAAGAAAGATCCCTCTACTCAATCGGCAAACACTGAGTCCCCAAAGGGTTCCAGTCAGTTTATGGCAGTAGCAACAAGAAGATGGTAGACCACCAATTTAAAGGCTTTGAGAATAATATTTCACTGTAGCTTACCTGGAAGAGCATCATGTTGGAAGAAATATGCTGGCATTTGCATTGAATAGGGAATATGGCCTGGAATAGCCATTGACTGACGTGGTCTGTGATAAAGAATTTAAACAATGAGATTGTTAGCTATAAGTTTTATAAAAACAATAAATCAATAACATATATTTCACGTCGATTTCACATAATGTATTTACAACAAACAAAACTCTTACCAACTTTACCATTCCCTTACCTGTCCAATCTTGCACTGTCTGTTCCGATCACTAAGACACAACAAACAGTGTAAGTTGCCTACTGAATATACAAATTGCCGATTGAACACCCTAGTGCAAAAACGATGTACCATAGGTGACTTTTGACCAAGTTATTATATCTTCCTCACTTGTATAAAATATACATAAAGCTTCATATAAGAATCCAATTAAGAGAGAGTGGAAAAGAAGAAATCAGAACGAATTTTGTCAAAAAGTTACAGTTTTCTGATTCAAACTTTAATCTAACTTCAAATGATGCTATCATCTAGTTAACATCAAAAGATGTGCTTATAATATTTGGACTATAGAAACTGACTTAGTTTCATTTTGACTGCCTTAAAGCTTTAAAGTTTAGGTCGAAAAAAACCTTAGGAGGGAGAAGAGAAATCAACTAAATATTACTTAAATAGCGCTGCGCACAGATACTACTTTTAGTACAAAAACTCAGACAAACAATCGGCATCGAATCTCAAGGGATTTCTAATGTCCCATTTTCTTTTGTTGGAAATGCAAGAATAAACAAGAGTATAATTGAAGAGCTCGGTGCAAAAACAGCCTAAGTGACGATTTTGGACCACCCTTCACAAAACCTTGAAATTATCTA
>JAOBRG010343802.1:0-23580 GCA_027574985.1 Umimayanthus nakama | reverse complement strand
CAGCTTTACCAGGGCTACAAGGTAGCGATATTGCTCTTCAGTGCCAAACCCTTACAGTCGCGAACAACAACGCAAGTCAGCCTATCAGACAAGGGCTCACAAACCACACCTGTGGAGTCAAACGGCAATGGTGTCAGCTGGCCTGGTTTCTCGATCAGACTTCTTAATTGGCACTTTCAGCAAACAGGGTTCTTCCCCTTTGGTCAGGGCAAAATTCCAGGACTTTTCCAGGTATTTTCAAGGTCTGCAAAGATTTTTTAAGGTCTTGGTATACAAGAAAAACTGCGTTATTTGCTCTCTTTCAAACTCACAAGTACCAACTTTCTTCCAGCAGTTCCATCATTTGAAAAATGTACTCTGCAGGAAAATTGCAGAAACCACCTGCGTTCTTAGTTAGTAATAATTTTCAGTTTTTTTTCAATTTCAGTATCCCTTACAAAATACCGTTTTAATAAATTTCTGTTTTAAAATAGACTAAAAACCATTCAAGCCTCGGTAGAATTTATAGTACTAGGTGGACCCAACTCAAAGTTCAAGTGTTATCCAGGTTCCTGAGAAAAAATCACCGTTTTTCAAGGAGTCCCAGGACTTAAAAAAAACTTGATGTTAACTCCCACGCTGCAGCTATAAACGTGAGGGAAGACTTGCACACTAACTCTTACATACACGATATTTAACCTCTACACAACATGCAACTCTTATAAACATATCTTTACGAGGAAGACACGTACTTGGATGACTTGTTGAAGTTTTTTGTCCGTTATACTGACGCTGACAGACGGAAGACTTCCCGAAACTTTGATTCTAAAACGCAAGGTTCAACAATCTAAACACAACTTACAATGATATGGTAGTAATAGACTTTAATGCAATTAATGAAGATTCATACCAAAACTTACAGTATAAGTGAGAACATTCTACAATATCCCGCAAATCTATAAATCAGATCTAAAGTATTTACAGGGGGAAAACAAATTTAAAAAATATGAATTAAATAATTTAATCAAATGATTTTCGCCTGAGTGGTCTGGAGTATGGCTGACGTTTCGAGCGTTAGACCTTTGTTGAAGCAGCTAAAGACTGAGCTAAATATAGTATACAACATGACAAATTGCAGCAAACAAAATATTTGTTGCAAAAAAAGATACGACATTCGTAAAACCTACATGAGACTAAACTTGGAAATTTGAATTTGGATGAACTAACAATAATCATAGCGACGGATACAGCCAAGTTGACCAGTGAGTGAAGAGTTAAAGTCTGAACACCTTCAAACACAATACGCAGATGAAACAATTGAACAAGCAAAGAAACGCGGAGAACGAATGGCAAACAAGGAAACGAGTAGCAAAAAAGAGCAAAAGTTAACTGAGCAAAAGGTAACGAAAAACAGTAGCTATAAACAGTTTGGAATGAGTGTATTTATAAGTTGAACGTTGGTTTTTGGAAATTAAAGGAACAAGATAGCTGGAATAGAACAAACAATAAAGGTATGGAAACTTCCAGTATTTGCTAAACGTGACTAAACTGCAAACAACAATCAAACAATCATTGTAGGTATATGATGCTCAATTGCAAACATTCATTAAATCTTTGAAACTTTCAAGGAAACCCCTTTTGTTGATGTTTCAATGATGTACGTAGTATATTCTTTTACATAACCTTTTTAGCAATTTACACGTGAACTGTATTGTGGGTTTTTAATCTTAACAATTATATCTTTACAGGGTAGTTTAGGCATTTTAGCATCATATATCGGTACGTTTACCAATGTTTTATTTAAATTGCACAGATCGCTGCCTTAAACGATTTGAACGTGAGTAGGCCATACATATATAATAATGTGTTAATGTTTTTACGATATTAATTTTCAAAGGGAGAAATGGCAAAAAGAAAATCGAGCGTTAAACAATAAAAGTCTTGTGAGGCGACTTTAACAGGATGTGAAAAGGTGACCGATTCTTCAAACTAATCATATCTAGCTTAGCTGGAAGTGGTTAAAAACCCCCATTCTCTCTCCTGCTACATTTTGTTTCCAAAACGCCTGTAGTCAATGCCATAAAACATCTTGAACTTTCCTAAAAGAACATCGGCAAAGAGTTTGGATTTTGAATGCCTGCCCACGTTTTGATAGTTCGTTGCCGTGGCAAGGAAGTTTTAAACGATTATTCTTGATTAAATGCTCCACATAGAAAAAATCTCTTGAACTTCGTTGGACAATAATTTAAGAAAACGCCCTAAGTGTTTAACTTACAATAACAAAGTGGCAGAGAAGACACTAGCAAAAACAAGCCTGCCGATGCAAACTTCGCATTCGTAAACAGTCAATTCCATTTATAACAGTCGATGTCATTTCCAACAGCAGTCGATACCATTTGTAACAAATAAATACGGTAGAAAAATTAAGAACATCACGGAATCGAGTCTCTGACGTGGCAGCAATGCAGAGGACTGGAGTGCGAGCAGTGATTGGTTGTTCTTCGCCTTTATTCTTTTATCTGTGTTTTACTAAGCTTATTTTCTTATTAACTTTCTTCTTTTAGAAGTTTTTTGGCTTGGATCAGGTTAAGGGCTGGGGTTAGTTTATGCTCGAAACGACATAGACTGTTAAAAATGGCCTAGACCGTTGACGAAAGAGACAATTGCGGGTTGAGCAATGAGACCTTGCGTGAGAAGAGAATGAACGAGATGAAAACCTCCGCCGTTTGTTTCGCAGTGGTTCAAGGTGATTACAGTCTGATGTTATTTCCTCAGTGGGGAGCACGAGGCCAGAGTCAGTACAGCGAGTGATGGAGAGAGACGGGAGAATCAGACCAAGAGGAAGAAGGAAAGATGAGGTAGCAGCAATGAGACAAGTATCGAGCCCTTCGTTACATCTGAAAGATAAGCACAATTCTTATTAATGCATTCTTTTTAAACTCCTACTTCAGTTTTCAGTTATTGTTTAAGGAGTAAACCAAATATAGAACAAAAATTAATGCATTAAATGTTTCAAATTCTAACATAGTTTTAATGTCTTAAGTTTTAAATTTAAATTTTCTATTTCAAGATTAAGTGTTTTATTTTAATATTTTAGGCTACAATAAAGCCATTTCGAATAACGCTTTAGTTCCCGCGTGCAATAACCTGAAGTCGAGGCAAGTGCTGTGCTGTTCATTATATTTGCTGTGTTTTCAGCACAGCACTAGCCTCAATTTCAGGTTACTGTTTGTGGAAACTTTCACATTTTAAAGATATGGTGACATCTTAGGAACTTAACACTATAGCTTCATGGAAGAACAGTTTTTATTACTGATATTATTTCCAAAGTTTGGTGACATAACTTCTTCAGACACATGTACTATTTGAAAAACTAAATATTTGTCATGTATCAGGTCCATCATTACACATGAAAGATAAGTACAAGACCGATTACCTCATTCAGTGTTCAAAATTTGGCATCTTTTAAATTACATTTCTGGATTTTATAACACTTTTAACGTTGCGTTATGGTGACGTTTTAAGAGTTTTATGCTTTATCGGGGCTCCATTAGAACAGGTTTTGTTGGAAACGGGATTTCCAAATGTAAACAACGCTTGTTCTTAATGTTAAGAATACATGACCCCAAAAACTCATCACTGTGTAGTAAGTATCAAGTATTGATCTATATGGACCAAAACGTCAAGCTGTACCACTGGTTGGATTTCGCAGCATTTTACTGGTCAAAAAATGCTTGAAATTATGTGAAATAAAACTTTTCATTGATTACTTGGGAAGCAAAAGCTTTGTTCACACATAAACGCGTTTAACTAAAACGACTTTTTTAAGTGGTAAGTTCGTGTAACTAGAAAGCATAAAATCTTCGGGACTGAATCTAACTTGGGTGGCTCTTTTGCAAAATTGTTTGCAGTAAATTTTGAGCCGAAAGTCCTGCTGTGCTGGAAAATATGTTTTAAACGTGTTACTAGTTAAACAACATTTAAATATGTTTAAGCGTTGGTGTGAATGGTGGTATAAGTCCAGAGTCTCATTACCATCCAGGGCAAGTTGATTCTGCAAAGTTCCAGGTGTTCATGTGAATGGTTTGGCAGATGGAAACGCCTAACCGCGAGTTTAGACATGTCTGTTACTTACTGAGAAAGCCTGATATCGTCTGGATTGAGCGCCTTCTGCAACTTAATGTCCAAGGCGAGAGGTTCCAAAATGTGCAGGTTGGACTTTGTCTGTTTCCGTGCTGACTGCCAGTCCTCTCCTACGAGACAAAAACACGCTAGCCCTCGCGTGTAACGTACCTTAACGCTTTTAACAATAGTTAAGCCCAAACTTGGGCAAAATTAACAGCCTTCGTCTAACATGGTTCAAACTTATTGCTAATTACAAAAAAGCAGGAGTTTTTCAGGAGTTTAGAAAACACTTTTTTAGGCCCCTAACATTTCATATGGTGGAACAAAGAAAACCGAATAATCTCAAATTACCAGTTTAGATGCGTCAAACGTTTTGGTCTCATGCCACCACAGAAAACACAAGGTTTTGACTGAGCTTTTCAAGAGATAAGAACAAAAATCTGGTAAAGTCCTAAAAAGTTCTTTTTTCAATTCAGTTTACATTTAAAGTAAATGCAAATCAGTAGCGCCAGTAGTATGTAGGTTGTTTTTTAAAGTACATTGCTCTCCACAAAATTCCAGGAGGATTTCAAGCGTACAAGAAAAATAAGTTTGTTTCCAAGGAGTTTTCCAGGGCTCAACAACAACAACAACAACATACTTTATAAGTCCTTTGAGAAAATTTGGTTACATAGTATAGGTGTAATTAAAGGATATTGTAGGAGAACAAGGCTACTTAAAAATAGCTAAGCTAATCGAGTTAAGTAGCTAATAGTCAGATGGTCAAGCAAGATGGTCAGGAACAATGTTCAAAAACTCCATGAGTTCTCAAGGAATTCCAGAAGTATTGCGAACCATGGTTTGAAAAGAAAGTTTCGTGTTGTTTTTATAGAGCAATTTTAAGCGGTAAAGACTCGAGGATTTCAAGCCATTGAAAATCATCAAAACACTATCAAGCAACATCTTGCGGCCATATATTAAATCACATCAGTAAAAAAATTGAACAAGACTTTGTTGCCGTATTCCCAAACGGTAGATCGGCATTTGATTTGGAAAGGGAAGTTTATTTTTGACTGAAAGGCAAAAAAAAATAAAATAAAAGAAATACACGAGGAAATGTTCTTGGTTTGTGCTTCGCAATCACACCAAGTAATAACATGATGAAGGTTTTTATTTACCTGGTTTTGCAATTAACACTTGCAAGGCTTCCAGTCTGAGGTCAAACTTATCGTAACAGCTTTTTTCCAGTTCTTCAATACTTAAGTCCTGAATAGTGGATGAATTATATCATATTATTTATCTTATTTGCAAAAAAAAAGAGCAAGAAATGGTTTGTTATCAGGAAACTCAAGCCTGCTTAAAAAACTAAACAGGCTTTTGTTACCAAACAATATAATACAGTAAGGCTCTGCTCTGAGCCTACGAAGTTTTCCATTGGTCACTGAACAATAACAATCACAATAACTGACACTTTTCTACAATATACCTTTTGTTAAGGTTTATGTTCTTTAACGATAAGGTTTGGGTTACTTATATTGTCTTTTCTCCAATGGGATCTTTCGTTCGTAGTGTAAAGGGTGACCGAAATATAAAAACGAATGAGCTGCCGCAGATATAAGTAAACAAAATATGCAACCTTTTTGGACGACCCGTTAAGACTACAGTTATCTAAGAAAAAAAGAAGACATTCATTTGAACTTAATTTCTCGTCATTGTGTTTATGTAAATATAAGTACAGATATGTGTTTACATGCGAGACTAATTCCCTGCTCACTTCCAGTTCTATTACCGATGACCGCATCGCAATAAGAACATTTCATATGACATCACAATGTCAAGCTGTTTCAAAACCGTAGGGCTTTTTGCCTATGATAATTTTTGCGTGGAGAAAAGAGTGCATGAAGTGTGTTGTATTCCTAAGGGACTGTCAGACGAAAATACGTAGTGTAAACTTAAATGGAAGTGACCCAGACACTGACGCAGACGCAAGGAATGGAACTTTTCTTTTTCTTGTCTCTGTGTCTGCGTCACTTCTAGTTACACTCGGTTGTTTTGCCCTCGCGTCTGCGTCTGTAGTGACAGCAGGCTTCAAAGCAAGACGGTTATAAGAATAAACTCTGCAGAGAAGGAAGAAATACCTTCGTTGTCTTGATGCGCTCCTGATCCGTGTCACTGGTGATCTTCAGGTGGCCAAGATCGACCACGAGAACACTTGCTGACCTAACAAACAGCACCGCGAGGATGTGGTCAGTGTTCTTAGTTCTTGACTGTTTGTATACCCACAGCGATACTTTAACTTATTGTAAGAGCAAGATTGGAAAACAAAAGTAAAACATCCGTCATGTACGGACATCAACAGAGAATGAGAAGAGATAAGTGAAGAAATTGGTCTGCATCACACTGTATTGTACTTACTTATGGAAACGACCGTTTTCTGGTATAATGATGTAAGGCGATTTCAGATCAAGGTTCACGTCTGTGATCTACAGAAACAAAAAATAGTATGTATTTATTAATTGTAGTGGTAGTAGTGGTAGTAGTGGTAGTAGTAGTTGCAATAACAGAAGTAGTAGTGGCAGTAGTAGTAGTAGTAGTGGCAGTAGTAGTAATAGTAGTAGTAGTAGTAGTTGTAGTAGTGGCAGTAGTAATAGTAGTAGTAGCAGCAAATAGCAGCAGCAGCAATAGTAGGAACAGTAGCAGTAGCAGTAGCAGCTGATAGTAGCAGTAATAGTAGTGATGGAAGTGGGTAGCAATTTGTTCCAAAGTTACCTTATGGTGTTCGATGGCATATGACAAACTGGCTTTGGACACAGATTTTAAGTCTTCTAGTCTCGACTGCGCAGCTGCAGATAACCTGAAGTAAATGATTGCACCGTTGGTATTACAGTACGCTCAAAGTAACAGGATACTTTATTAATGCGTTATGGATGCACTGAATGACTTTGGGACGCATCTGCCAAACTCTCAATCCTCAAAGGCAGTTTTCCCATTGTTTCCCATAAAGGCAAAGCGTCTAAACCTGTTCCGTGCACGTGCGTGGGCTCAACTGCTGCCACAATATTTAGCACACTTGATTCCTATTCACCGTGGATCAAACTTTTATCAGACAACTGCTGGGTTATTATCGCTAAATGAAAAACATCTGACGACTGAAAATGTTCAGAATGACAACCCAAAACAACTGTTTTCGCATTTATAAAACCCATCAGTTTAATATCCTTTAGAATCAGCGCAGTTGGAACAAACACAATGATGCCGCAGTCCACTACTCACTGTGGAACAGTTATGAAATTCATTATCAGAACTTGTTACAGGTTCTGTTCAGCACAGTCTCTTTAACTGTTTTAAAAGTCAATGTACTTCCCTACCATTACTGCAAGTTTTAAATGAGGGCTTCACGGGAGAACATGCAGTGGAACAACAAAACAGTATCGACTTTTTATCGACTAAGGCAAGTATTCTCTAAATTTGATGACTCTTAAGGCTTTGTTCATGGAAACGAATGTTTAAGAACTCTCCTGGTTTTAGGTTAACTAATTTGTTTGTTAAGCTTTTCCCCTGAAGGGAGAAAGACACTACTACAGGTTTTTCCCTAATACAGTAGGCCTTTGTAGGGGAGGGAGGGGATATTCGACAACATCAGCATAAGTCTACTCCTATCGACAAGTGTGTGGGTTTCTTTAATTCCTCCAACAGAACTTCAAGAGACTAGACTAACGGCTTAATGCCCCTGTCCACGGACGGTGTGGCAAAGCAAGGTCGCCCAGAAATCAACCAGCTTAAGGACTCATGCAGGACTCATAGAAACCCTAACAATGCCTCGGCCAGAAAGTTAGGATAACGTTACAGTAATGCTACCACTTACTCTTCCAAATGTACATCTTTAGGTGGCTGGAAGAAATTGACTATTTGCTCCACAGTATTCTGCAAACAGAACGCATAAAATGTCGCGGATATTCTAAACAATACTAGAAAGGAGTATAGCTAGCTTCCAAATAATCTTTAATTTCAATAAATAGAGGATTTTAAAACCTGTACATTCCGCGTAGCTGAGCACGAAGTAACAGTAATAATAATAATAATAATAATAATAAAAATAACAATAATAATAATAATAATAACAAAATGAAAATAAAATTAAAACTATTAATAATAATAAGAAGAAAAATAGTAACAACAGTAGAGATAAACACCGGGGCAACTTGCTCAAACTGCAAGCGAAAAAAGTGGTACAAAAACAACCAAGTAACAAAATCCTGCATGCGTTGTTTTGTTTATCTTTAAAGTTACAAAAACTAAATACACGAAAGAGATACACTTACGGAGTCGTACACAATTATCAGTGGTTGAGACGCAATTTCCGCTCTTTGATCACATTTCCCGTCCAGGGGGTTGGTTTCAAACGAAGCCCTAAACAGCGCAAGAACTGTGCCTGTACGATGAATGAACAGCATGTCAACACTGTTTTGAGGTTGCTATATATGTTTTCTTTCCCCTGATGGGAGGGGGACACTGCTACAGGTTTCCCCAATTACAGCAGGCCCTTTGTAGTGGAGGAAGTGACAATCCACAACACCGGTATTAGCCTACTCTTATCGACAAGTCTGTGAGTTCTTTCAAGTCCCTTGATAGAACGTCGAGAAACTACACCAACGGCTTAACGTCCCTGTCCACGGACGGTGTAGCGAAAGAAGGTCACCCAAAGTTCAACCCTCGACCAGGCAGGGAGTTAAACCAGGGACAGGGTTGCCACTGTTAACTGGTTGTGAAATTCAAGGACTTTTCCAGGACTTTTCAGGACCTTTCAGAGCAAATTCAAGGACCTTCTGTGCCAAAAAAGCTTTCAATTGTTATTCTTTATATCGATTCAGCAATGAGTTTTGCAAGACTTACTCGAAAAATCGACACTCCGTTTTTGTTTTTAGCACACTATTACATCAAAGGTATTATGTTCAGCTGTGACACACAGCTCATTCTGACTATCATTTGCAGTGAAAGGTGGAGAACTGTGTCCATTCCAGGATTTTCAAAGGACTGCAACCCAAATTTAAGGGCTTTCCAGGGCCTGGAATTTTCTCTTGCCAATTCAGTACTTTCTAGGATTTTCAAGGACCGTGGCAACCCTGCAGAGACCTTCTGGTTGGCAGTTAGAGATCCAACTAACTGTGGCAAACTCGAATGAAAACTGGAACGTCACTTTCCTGTGATGTTATCAACAACATCACAGCACCAACACCAACAACATGGTCAATGAAACTTATCAAAAATATCATCATCAATATTAACACTAACAACATGGTCAATGAAACTTATCAAAGATATGATCATCAATATTAACACCAACAACATGGTCAATGAAACTTATCAAAGATATGATCATCAATATTAACACCAACAACATGGTCAATGAAACCTATCAAAGATATCATCATCAAAATTAACAACACGAACATGGTCAACGAAACCTGTCCTGACATTCAGTCCCAGGATGTTTCATTCACCTGGATCGTCGCTCTCCTGTGATGTTACCATCAGTGGCATCTTCCCATCAGCCCCTGGGGCACCAAACACTTTCATTTTGTCCATTTTCACTGACACCCTGAACGATAAAAGTTCCAGTTATTTTGAGTACAAGCTACAACTACAGAAAAAAAGTTAATAATGTTCAATATAGTTTGGATACGGTAAAATTATTCAAGTCAGACTGCCGCTAGGTTACAGAATACAACATGCCGGTGGGATTTCGTAGTTACATCTAAAATACTATGTTTCCTCTTTCATTTTTTCTTCTCTTTTTTATCAATTAATTTATACAAACATGAAGTGAAATGACAGGCACTCGCAGCCAGTGTACAGATAATACAAGACAATAAAAGTAAAATTGTCAATTTATTTTTTGTGGAAGAAGATTCGCTGATCAACTCGTTTTCATCTCTGATAGAAATCCAAGTCTTAAATCCAGTATTACTTAAAGAAAAACTGTCCTTAATTTGTCTCGTCCAGAGAGAGACAACAACTTTTATTTGAGGCCAGTTGAGTGTCGTGATTGTTTTTTAATTCATTTAGTAAAAAAAAAATAGAAAAAGCAGATGTTTCTGCTTTTCGTTCTCAGTCTATTTTCTACCTATATAACGGACCCAATAATCATTACATTGACCTCCCATTCAACTGTATTTTTAGTTTGTGGTAAAGTGATCTCAAAGTTATTCCCGGACTTTAAGTAAACATCACTCGTTGAACCCATTCAGTGAATTACCCAGTGTTTTGGTTGATAAAACTAAGAAGACAAGATGAAGTTGAGGTCAATCAAAAACGTAATTTTTATATGAAATTACACAAAGAAAGGCGTATGGACTGTAATAGAAAACAAGAAAACCACACTAACTTGAGTGCCTGGGCCGACGGACGCTGATTCAGGCTCGCATACAGATCTTGTAGACTCAATTTTGCGACATCCAAAGACTCGCCACTGAAAAATAACGTAATAAAAACGTAAACAGCACTGACTCAAGCAGGGCTCCACTATTAAAGGTACCAGACATTATCCATTGGATCTTTGGTTTTGACCCGTGGTTCACCCTTCTTCACTAGATATGTTGGTTCGTAGGTGATTTGACTTGCATCAAAAAAACTTTTGCAGCGACTTAGATCTTATCATTGGAAAATTGAATCAAAGTAAAAAGGAACTACATGTATTAAGCTAGGCTAAATTCGAAGTATTTTAGAATGCAGAATTCATTTATTTGCCATTGACTTACATTGTGATATTTTACATTCTATTTATTAACAACTAAATGGCGAGAATGTCTGACAGGGTTACATTCTAAAATAGTAGTAAAGATGGCTTACACAATTTATATTAATTTGTTACAGTACATATTTACATGTAATTTGATATAAATGCCATAAAAAGCTACACTTGAATTATTGTTCAAATAAAACTATGATTTTGCTTTGAAATTTACGTTTTAAAACTATTTTTTATATAAACGCCATAAAAGCTCTACTTGAATAATGGTTCAGGCAGAACTCTTAAGTATTAGTTGTACAAGAAAATAAAGTATAATTTCAAGGTCTTACAAAATCGTGGTTTTGACATTTCGGATTTGTCATTACAAATGTGTTTTAGTACCAAAAAAGTCCGTTCAGTATGCCTTTACTAGTGAATAAAAAAAATTGTCTAACATGGTTTTCAACTTAAAATTGGTCTGTGACAATCACGTCGAACATGTCGTCTTTGAGTTCCCACTAAGCATTCTTTAAACTCTGTTTACTGTTGTATCGTAACCAGTTAAGTATTGTGGAGCTTGTTTGTCAATGCTTATAATCATCCGTTCAAGAGCCACTCTTTTTTACAAGCACGCTGTCAGCAAAAACGACCAAAGTTGTCAAGTTTTATCTATAAACCTAATTTAAACACATATTTATGATTATAGTTCGAACACAAACGCAATTTAAGCAGACTGAGCTACTCTATCGAAATTACTTTTGTTATTAACCAATGCTTTGTTGGAAACCCATTTTCATAAAAATGATTTCGTAAGGTGACCTAAAAAAACAAAGAAATAATAAACAAAACCAAAAAACAAGTAAATAAATAAACAAACAAATAAATAAATATAAAAATGGCATAAGCATTTCATCCTTTACGTTACAAAACCCTTTTTATTTTGTGTAACTGAAGTTAAGTCAGCTGACCCAAGGTATAAAATAACAGCAATCTTTGCAAGTAGCTTTACCTGGTGGTGTCGTCCCTCAATGAGACACTGATCTGTTTCAGGTGAACCAACACTTGGTTTTCTACATACTACAACATTACGGAGAAAACGGGTCAGTGGTATACGAAGGCTGTGAACCGCTTTTGACAGTAGTTAATGTAATAATAATAAAGCAATGAAACAAAAATAGTAACAATAACAATAATAATAATAATAATAATAAAAATAATAATAAAATCAAAAGTATGAGATGGCTAAGATATTGTAAAATCTAAAGTTTAAAATTATTAATTTTGAAAGGCGCATCCAGTTACTCAGAGTTTCACGCGGCTGGGTCATCAGACAGATGCGCTTCAAAGAAGTCAAACTATTTTAAAAGCCAGACTTGCATTGCTGTTAAGGCGATTTTTGGTTGGCCGCAAGGAACTTGTTTAGATGCCTGTATTTTGAGATGAGTTCAGATCTTTTGTTGAGGTGTGTACCTTTGTCCGCTTTCAGAAAGAAACGAATTTCAGAAAGCGTCACATACCTACAACTGTGCCCTCCATTCAAGTGGCTTCCGAGAAGACATCAAATTCAACGCAAACAAGAACCGGCAGAATAACAACAGAAAGCGTTCCAAAAAAAATTATAAACCGAAAGCTCATTCCAAACGAGATACACCGGGCGCAAATCGTCATTCAAAAATAGATGTCACACAAACGGCACGGCTCTGTCAAACTACGTTTGGGAATTGAAAGATAAAGAAGTCAACTAAACAATAGAATGGTCTATTGTCAGATACGCACCCGCTTATAAAGCAGGATCCGCCCGCTGCAATTTATGTCTAAGCGAGAAACTTTGCATCCTTGAAGCGGACAAAGGAAACTACGTATAGAAACCCATTTGTTTATTCACATTTACAAGCTCTAACAGCCCGACTCTTCTATCAGTCCAGCCAGTATCACTGTTGCACAGTATCGGTGTGACATCTTTCCATCGTTCGCCACTTACACGTCGTTATATATGAATTGTGCTTTTTACACGTCGTTAAATACAAAATGTCCAATTTATACGCAGGTAAATACGAAACGTCCCATTTGCTGGTTAGAAGGTGGATACAAAACGCTCCATTTACACGTTGGTAAATATGAACTGTCCCATTTACATGTAACTAAATGTGAAATGTCCAATTACACGCAGGTAAACGTAAAACGTCCGTTACATGTAGGTGAATGTGAAATGTCCCATTTACAAGGAGGTAGATGTGAACTGTCCCATTTACAAGTAGGTAAATCTGAATTAGTGATTACCTCTTTGGGGAAAGCAGTTATCGCTTCGCTCTCACTGTAACCAATGGCTGCATACAACTTGTCCAGTTCCTCTTGCTTTTGCTCTTTAGTTAGGATTTCTAGTTAAACAAAACGTGAGACAAAAACATGCAACTGCCAGTCAAAACTTGTACCTGTTGTTCTAAACTGAAATCTCATCAAACCAACAATTTCTTTGAAAAAAGTGATAGTAGCAAAAGATCCCTTGGTTGGCAACTTTACCAAAATATTCCACCTGCAATCTCATCAATAAAACGCTTCAGCAAGTCATGACACTCTAAAATGTGAACTCATTAGTAACAGGTATTACTAGACTGTAAACCCGATAATAACAGATATTACCAGACTGTAAATCCAATGATAACAGGTAATACAAGATTGTAAGCCCAATGATAACAGGTTTTACCAGACTGTAAACTCAATGATGACAGGTTTTACCAGACTGTAAACCCAATGGTAACAGATATTACCAGACTGCTTTTCTTCCTCGCCTTTCTTCTTCTTCCCAGATCCCCATAAATTTGAAAACCATCCACCATTTTTCTCTTTCTCTTCTCCTTTCTTTTTCTTTTTCCGAATGGCTGCTGCCTCCTACAGAAATGTTAACAATGCTAATGTTAATGATAACAAAAAAAATAAAAATAACAGCAACAACAACGACTATGCAACAGCTCCCCACCTGCGTTGCTTGACACCTATAACATGCAAAACTACAATTACTGACAGTAATATCTAATTATTTCAATTGCAACAAAAAAACAGAGTAATGAGCAACCAAGTTACAGAAGAGATGTAACAACATTACAAAACGTTGCAAGAGCTCTTTGTGTTTCGCCCCTCGTAAGGTAGTGCATTTAGAAGAGATGAAGCAGAGTCTTGCAGAATCTATTGCGAGTCAATAGAGAAAGCGGCTCATGACAAACGGTATAGTTTGCGCATTGTGCTAAGCTAAATGTATTCTAAAAAGATGTAAACGTTGTCGAAAGACATGCAAGCAGGGACTAAAGGCCATTATCAACACCCTTGTACTAATAAGTACAAGCACTGAGTTTTAAAGAAAGAGGAACATTTATTTGCTCCTACAAAGCAATGATCAAATGTTTATGTATCAAATCTCTTCTTACCGTACGTCAATTTTGGCAAACGAAATGGGATGTAAGTAAGTTCTTGTTTGTACATTTTATGTGTTTACTTACTTCAAATTCGGCCTGTTGCCGACAGATGGTGATATTTAATACATCGAGCTGCTCTTCCAGTTTCTAAAAGAAATGAAAAGGTTTACATATAAGACAAATGACTTTGGACTAGATTGGTGACTGAGGACGTATCAGTGCACGACTACAATTTACCAGGCAGTGTTAGCTTAATGTATCTTTGCAACGATGTTTAAGTTCCTCTACGAAAGTAAGTAAGCAGTGGTAACAATTGCCTCGAGATTACACGTAATAGAGTGTTACCTGAGTAGGGAATCCTTTTATATATATTTTAACGTGTTTCAGCAAAATTTTTCTGTCTGTCTATTTTAATTCACAGTAACTAACATATCAATAGGAAAAACTTGCAATCTACTAAATTACAATACACATGAAGCGACAGAAAAATAACAGTAAGTACAGGCTAAGGTTTACTAAGAAAATATTATTTGTCAAATATACGAGAAACCAAACTATTACTGCATGTAACTGAGCCAAGTACTAAGAAGCAGTTAAAAACAATATCAATTTATGCGGGAAACGCTCTGCCAAACAAATCGCTGGTGAAAAAAAAATCCTGTTGCAAATTCAGACATTGAGTGTTTACCTTACAAATTCAGGTATCAGCAATTTACATGCAGGCACAAACTCTGGTATCAAGTATTAGTACCAACAAAGCAAATTACAAACCTCGAGAGACTTCGTAAGACTTTCAGAAGGTTTGTCTTGAAGTAACTTCTTCTTGAACAGCTCCTTGTATTCATTGCAAATCATCCTGAAAAATTACCCATAAAAACAACTTATTACCTGATGTAATTGTGTAGAGCTCTACTTCAGTAAGATTCGTTCTTGCACTTATTTAGTTTTTCTTCCTTGCAGCAAACGATTAAACAAAAAGTACTTTGAAAAAACATCGAACTCAACTTTTTTCGAGTTACATTCTTTAATTACCGTTATATCTTCCCAATTCTCTTTTGTTTCTTATTAAACTTCTCTTCTTTCATGACTTTGTCACTTTTTCACTATAAATACCGTTTTATAAAGAAGGGACTAAACTCTGGTGAGTGAATGCTTGCAATTGGTTGATCGCTGTGACAACGTCTGAGACAAGCTGATTGGGAGTCTTATTCATCTAAGTACTCTGAAGATAACTTCAACATGTGTTGTCTAGATGTCAGTCTCAACAGACAACAGTCCACCTCAGGACTACACAAACTTCAACTTGGATGATCAGCCAACCACAAATAAATACCGTCTCCTTTTCTAAATACCACACGATCTTGCAAACTCTTACCTGTGGTGTTTCATGTGTTTCCACGACCAGTTTCTGAATCGTCTTCTTACATCTTCTTCAAGAATGCTGTTCATCGCATACTTCCACCTGAGAAACAAAGCATAAAGTAAAGCCCCGCATAAAATAACAAGCGGGTTAAAAACTTGGCAAACAAAGTACCGTCTACACAAGAACAAATTCAACCTGACAAATGAAAAAATTCTTGAGAGGCAATCGGTAATCATGGTAAACAAAGTACCGTCTACTCAAGAACAAATTCAACCTGACAAATGAAAAATTTTTTGAGAGGCAATCGGTAATCATGGTAAACAAAGTACCGTCTACTCAAGAACAAATTCAACCTGACAAAAGAAGAAGTTCTTGAGAGGCAATCGGTAATCATGGTAAACAAAGTACCGTCTACACAACAACAAATTCAACCTGACAAAAGAAAAAATTCTTGAGAGGCAATCGGTAATCATGGTTAACAAAGTAACGTCTACTCAAGAACAAATTCAACCTGACAAATGAAAAAATTCTTGAGAGGCAATCGGTTATCATGGTAAACAAAGTACCGTCTACTCAAGAACAAATTCAACCTGACAAATGAAAAAATTCTTGAGAGGTAATCAGTAATCATGGTAAACAAAGTACCATCTACACAAGAACAAAGTCAACCTGACAAATGAAAAAAACCTTGAGAGGCGATCAGTAATCGTGATAATAGAAGTTTGTTTAAAAAACGTGTTTGATCTAATAAAACATTCTTAAAAAATGTCTTTAAAAGCTGAATTTTTAGTTGCGTTTGCAACTTTCTTCAGGGAAAAAGTATGCAGTTCTGGGCGGCGATTCCTGTTTAAATGGAACCATTGTTCCCCTAGGGATTCATAAAACATTTGTAAATAAAGGGAAACGGCTCTCGTTCGTTCACTGTATTATGGTCTTGTGTGGAGTGCCAAGATTCTAGAACGATTCTTTTTATGGCAAAGGTTGATATTCTTTTCTAGTATTTAGAAGTTGCTGGTGCTGGTGTCGTGGTCGTGGTTTCGGCATGGTCTTTGATTGCAGACTCTCTGTGTTTGCGGGTGCTTGGTTTGCGTTCGCTACCACGCGAGTTCCACAATCTTTTTGTTTCTCCAACATAATGGAAACTGCAATCTTGACCGGTATTTACTGTAACTTTGTAAACAAATGAAACAACGTTCCATTTAGACTTGAAATGCCAACTAAGGTAGATCAAAATATATTTGCGGGACTATTGCACACACAGACTTTTACAGTATTTCACATTGTTTAAAGCACCGAAACTGGCTACTAGTACCTTTCTCCAAATGTAATATTATTGTCTTAGTTAATTCAGCTAAGGCTAGTACATGAAGAAGAACAAATTTGCCTGAGCCAAAAATTGTCTGCTCTTTCTAGCGAGATTTTTATTCTAGTTCTTTCCCTCATCAACATTTAGTTTGAGTCACGATACAGTTCCACGAATCTATTCTCTGTGCCAAAAACTAAACAACGACAACAAAAACATTCAATCTAATTACAGTTTAGCTTATCAATCTTAAACAAAGTTTCCGCATGGCGAGTTTCCAAAAAGGGTACACAAAGGTACTTAACTACACCGTGGTTTAAAAAAACCAATATCAAACTGTACCAAAGTATGTCATCCGCTTGATTTGAAATCAACCTTGAGATCTTAACGACTGAAGAGTAATGTAAATTTTAGCAGTAACAGTAATACCAATGGTAAAAGTATCGAAAAGGAGCTAAAAAAACGCAAAGCTTTTAACAGTGACACGGTGACATACCACTCCTTGGCATGATTGTTCAGAGGTACATCTGGTTTGTACTTTCTGAAGGCCGAGTTGCGTGACATTAAGTCGAATGACTCCAGTAACTCCATGACGTCGTGGAATTGGTTCCTAGTTAGCATCAAGGAAATCTCTTGCAGCACCAGACTGAGAAACACCTGCGAGATTAATTGAAAGGTAATGTACGAACACGATAGAGCTCCGGGGCGACAGTACTCTCTGTTTGCCTGCTGCGTATTTTGTGTAGTTAAACTGGATGAGCGGGTCACGTTTATCTTGATCAACAACAGCTGCTTACCTATTTAGCTAATCGTCTTTCAGGAAGACTCTAGTTTAGTTCATACATTTTTCTTTGACACACCTTCCAATTTTGGTTTAATCTTTTTTGGCAGTGATCCATTGTACTAAAGTTTGTAACGTACTTACGGATATCTACTCAAGTACAAGTAAAATATTTATAAGTTAGACTCACTTTACAAAAAAAAACAAGTCTACGAGTTCGAAACTTTAAACTCAATTTTACAATACCTTTGGAATGCTTAGATCCGAGCCCGGTTTCAAATTCAGCTTGGCTTTGGTTGTTGCAGAAATTGGTTGTAACACTGAAATAATCAAGCAAAGTATCCTTTGAACAGTTCATTAAGATAATAATAACTGAAAAGTCAAAGATATTTTCGCGCTTACTTTTCAGAGCATAAGATAAGGTTTCACTAATGTTTACACAAATCACCAAACTTGTGGAATGACGCGATTAGAACAGATAGATACCTTTATTTAAACAAAGTAGCTAACTCTTTCAGTAAATTAAAATCGTAAACCACTTAATAAGTAGAGGCCCTAATATTTACAACCTACCATACTTAAAATCTTTAGGAATAAATCGTTTGGCAGTTGTCGTCGCAATTCCTTGTTTGGCAATTTCCTAGGCACAAGAAAAAAAAAGTGGTTAAAGAATGAACGAACAGTTTTTTACCTGCGTTCTCAAGAACTAAGCTTTCTTCAAACCACTCCTAAGGCCAGTTACGTCACTAGTCTGCACTTGACTCTTGTTGACATTCCAACCCGCCAAAAAGGTAGAGTAAAATTTGACTGCTTTTTCTGATACAGTCTGGGCTTGACGACCTTGCGAGCAAGATAATCAACCTTGAAAAGGAAATCTAGTCTTGACCCTTTCTCAAGCTAGCATCTCCTATAACGGTCCGAAGTAGCACCAAGCCTAACTGTGGTTAAAAGTAATCTCAAATACATTTCTTTTCATGAACCACTTTTGTCCTTTCATTACAACAGAGGTGTGTTATTCTAGCTTAGTCTACTCTATCCACATCAGGTAAAACATTTGGCAACTGTAAGCGTTCAAGGAGCCAATAGCATCCCTCTAGTTTACACTGCACAATTGGTGATACCTAACATTTACAAATGACATCTAGCATCCAGAACTGACAGCCACAACTGATGAAACCTAACATCCACGACTGGTGACAACTAACACCAACAACTAGCGACACTTAAAATCCACAACTGTCTGACGTCATCCAACACCCATAACTGCCTGACGACACCTGGTGATTCCTTCGATAGGCAAAACCCTAAACCCACAACTGATGATACCTAATATTCGTAACTGACACCCAATAGTGACACCTAACCACCCAAAGGAGATGATACCTACCACCCACTCTTCTTTTGTTGGTAGTTTCCCGATGTTGGGGTCACTGGTATTCCAGTACAGAGAGAGACTATCCAGTTTCACCAACTAACAATAAATAGGGAAAAAGACGTCCAAGACGTAAGTGGTAAGTACAAGTAAACGTTAAAGAAACTGATTCGAGTTACTGTTGAACATCTTGCTGCCACATAATTAACATTTTTCTCTGACATTCCATGAAATAAGATTTATTTCAGTATTGCTCATTACCTTACATTCTCATTCAACAGCTGATTGATTACAGTTTGCTTCGACGCTAACTAAAACACTATGTAACCCTAAATATACGCATTCCCTTTACTAAGAACATAAACTTGCCACAAGTCGACTCACTCGTATTTTTGGTAATGGCACGAGATATATAGGCACGATAAAAAGGTGAAAGGGGGAAAAACCCAAGAAATGAACGAAACAAAGCTAGCGCCGGGTGTACCAGAACCGGAAGAAATCAAGCGGGGGAATGCGAAACCCATGAGCTATTTGTGAAGAAATAGTTCATGATACAAGAGTTGACGATTCAATTCAGCCCACAGTTGAAGGGGTGCGGACACTACAATACTTAAGAGTACTGTTACAGGACAGGAACATCATAAAACAATTGTAGTTTAGAATTGCCATAACTACCTCCACCAGTTGTGGTGTCCGTACTCCCTTTGTGGACTATCCTGAAAACTGATTTTTTTACTAGAAGCAGATTTGTTTTTTGCAGAGATATATTTTTGAACATGTTAAACTAGGTAATAAGCAAAATGACTGTATGTATCTTTAAGGGAATTTTGAAATCAATTTCTACCCTTTTTGGTCCCTAGTTGGGATGGTGAAAATGCTGTGACATCAAGTTGGTAGTGATCAACGCATGTGTAGTTTCTTTCGTTACAATTGTTAACTTGTACAAATTCCTTTTCGAGTTTGCAGCAACCACTCTAGTTCTTCAAAAAAGGATTATACATCTGTGGTTCTGTTCACGTTTAGGCTTTTTTTAGTTCCAGACAGGTGTTTAGGAGTATCGCGCGTACTTTTAGAAATAGTTAAAGCGCTAAAGCAACTTAGCTCCACTACAGTCGGTAATAAGCAAGACAACTCAAGCATTGATCAAGGATCCAAAGTGTATGCAGGTCCTGGTTTCCTTGACAACCTACCTTGTGTATCATCTGAACAGCTGAACCAAGCACCTTGGGAACCCAGTTTTCATCGGTAGACTTTAAACAAAGAAGACAGAACTCCCTCATTAACAGTTTACAACAAAAATAAGTTTCCAGATCATTAGTATTGTGATTCTCCTAACTGTATGTAATTTTCACTGATGTATCGCAAAACGTTCAAATATAACAGACTTTCAAATCGTACTTGCGCCAGTAGTAAGCTGAACGTGTAAGTGAGATTAAGATGACCAGCCAGAGTTGAACTCTGTTCAGTCATCTTATGTTTTGAAAATTGGATTTTTTCCGTAAATCTCAAAGACCCAAATTCCAAGGCTTTTTCCTGTTCTTTTTCCAAACCTCAGGATTTGGGGGTTTTAAAAGTTGGATGGTATGGACATTCCAGATAATGTACACATGGAAAAAGTGCCAACTACTGTGCCCACAAAAACATACCTGAGCTGATAAGTTCTCCAGTGTAATACCAATTGAAAACGGGGCAGAAGGATCTGTTATCTGGAAAAAACAATTTAAAAAGGTTGGCATGACAGCTGTTCTCCTTTACAAATGTATTATCACAAACTTTTTCCTGGTTAGAACTCTTTTGAGAATCTGAAAACTTTAGTCTGACTCACAAACAGAAAAGCACTCACGTAAAAGATTTTAGTACAGTACAGAGAAAGGAGTTTTAACAAGTTTTACAAGTTTTAACATATATAAAGATGCTATAATATCAATGTGTGAAAAAACAGAAACTAAGCTGCTGACAAAAGTTTAAAAGAGTTCAGAGGAAACAAATACAAAATATGAGCCAAAGTATATAATCATGTATGCTTATTTTCCTGAATAACTTAAGAATTCCAAGAAATGAAGAAGAAACTTACACAGTCCTCGTAACGAACATGAATATTCTCGATGTAGACCTAAAACCAAAAAATAATTCAGCTTCATCTTTTTAACTTTGTTATAATACATGTATCAATAACGAAGCGGATCAGTTAAAATATATATCTTACACATAGTAAAAGAGGATGGGGCTATATACTGAAGTTATTTAAATTTACATCAGGGTTCATACGGTCTTCAGAAATTCAAAAATCCAGGGTTTTCCAGGGCCTTTTTTACGTTTTTTCCGAGGTTTTTCAAGGGCCAGTGAAGCCCGGAATGAAAACAAAGTTCACAACGATTTGTTTAAAACAACGTTCAAAAGGTAATATAATCATTGTAAAACAACAATGTGCTCCAAAGTGTACATTATTTCGATACTATACAGTGGTTTCTAACATAAAACGATGTTTTGAAATGATAAGAAAAACTACAATATCGATTGTTACTTGTACTGAAATCAACAAAATGCACCATTTCGTCCATTAATTTTTTTTCAATAAAGTTCTGTGAGGTTCTCCAGGGCTTAAATAAAAAATTTCCAGGGCTTTTCCAGGGTTTCCAGGGATTTCCAGGGCCCGTACGAACCCTGCTACATTTCGGTTTAGGAGTAAAGTGCATTGTAACAACGTTATCAAAAGAGGTAGAGCGAACTAAGGAGTAACAAGACAAAACAGGAACCATGCAAAACTAAATATGAAATAAAAAGATGACGATAGAGTTATAATTGTCGCTTCCGTAGAGCAGTGCTTATTTGATTAATATCAACGAAGTCTACGCGCGATTGCAATATTTCCGTTAGAGCAGCGTGAAGCAATCAAGATAAAAAGAAACTGAATCTAAATTATGCTAAAAAGGCAAAACATCTTCTTAAAAAGATAAGTAGCAAAAATATGCCATTCCTTACACGGTATGTACCCTAACCATTAACCCTCTCAGTACCAAACATATTACAGTGCATCCTCGACTATCCGTACCTTGATTATCCAAACCTTGACTATCTTAATACCAAACTTGGTTGCAAGCGGAGTACAACTAAATCCTTTTTTCTGAGGATATAAACTTATGCAGTTTTCTTTTCAATGACTTATGATTTTGTTGACAAGTTACGTTGTGATTATCACGAACTTGTACATATCAGTTTTCCTTTTTGCCAAGGTTTTCTCTTCACTCATGCCAGAAACTGACTGCCCTTTAGGGGGCATGGAAATGGGTCAAAAGGTCGTTCTCGATTAAATTTTTTTCTGAATCTTCGGCATATCAACAATCAGATTATCTTGTTTTCATTGAGATTGTATTGGTGGAATGTTCCGCAGTTTGTCCAATCAAATGAATAGGTGAAAAACACTAAGCGAAATGTTCCGCATATTAATCAATCACAGAAGAAGATTAGGCTTCTGCTACTTGGTATGTTCATAGTAGTTACTTGAAAAAAGAAACCATTTGTAGTGAACAGAATTACTGTTACTTCTTTTCCTATTTATGTATGATGTTTTACTGAATTCTCCTAAACTGTCTCTGAAGTTTCCTTATATAAACAACAGGTTGGAATAATTTTATGTTTCATCTCAAACAAATTGCTGCGTGTGATCCTTTGCATATTTCTAATTACTCATACTTATTGAGTGGCTGGGGCAGAAAGGGTTAAACCATGTAGTTCTATCACAGACAAAATTAACCAACAATCAAAATACCTGTAGATTCTTCACCACTTGCATGGCTAGCTTCTCCACAAAGCTGTCTTTTTCTTCTTTCTTTGGAGCTACAGACCAAAATGCTCATTTATTCAAGAGCACTATTTTCACGATCAGTACATGAAGGGAAATGAAAAGTTACTGTAGATGCATGGAAGGGGTTATGTTTGCTGCAGTTGAATACATGTGAGGAAATGCAAAGGGTAACTTAGATTCCTTGCAGAGCGACACACCTCCCAAACAATTTAAAATTGAAACTCATCGTAAAGATTACTTACATCTAAAACATGTTGTTGCAGAATTGTATATTAGTCACATGTATACAACAATAACTTGTTTCATGTGACACTGGTAGAACAAAGTTAAACCAAAAACCCAGAAGAGAGCCTGTTATTTTGATGGGAAACTTCCCATTTGAGAAACAAAAAAAATTACTTTGGATGAAACCAATTGTCTACAAGTAAGTACTTTATTGTACTGTACTTGTTTTTCAGTTCTTAAAATCTTTCTACTTTCTTTCTGCTGTTTTTTAATGCAACACAAACAGAAAATATCCTGGTTTATCATCAAAAACTTTCCAAGTTTCAGGGAGGGAGGGTTCTTTTTTTTGAAGTCTGGCAATACACATAGTTGGACCCCATGTATAAACTTCTACTGAGCCAGGCACTTTGGCATGCCAACATCAAAGGATGGAGCATGAGCTGTGGGAGACATTGTACTCATATTTTAATAAAATTATCTCCTTACCAGCACCTTTGTTGTATTGTGT
>JAOBRG010343791.1:0-14191 GCA_027574985.1 Umimayanthus nakama | reverse complement strand
TCAGTTCAATTCTCGCCTCTTTTATGAACTTTTCTCTTGAAATACTATCCTAGTTTGCATGTGGTGAAAAGATTATCAAACTAGCACCTAGTAACTACCAACAAGTAATTTTTAGTCTCTCTGACGTGATTCAGTAGACCCTTTCCTGTTGTCACGCTTCAATATCAATGGAAAGCTTATGAAACTATCTAAGTGATGAAAAGAAAATTGTTTAAAAATTTTGGTTTATAAACGAATGCAAGCATCTTAACTCAAACTGTTTGTTTCAGTTCTAGCAATCAATGCGGCTGTCAGTTTCAATTTTAACCTTTTATAGTTTGTTTTTAAGATTCAACACAATTGTTACTCTAATTCCGTCCTGGCAATTTTTAATTTAATATGTCATTACTTTTCTACAGGTACTTGAATAAAATTCCTTATTTGCAGCGTGCAAAATTGCCTTGATTGAGTCGTAAAAAATGAACAAAACGGAATTTCAAAATTCGCCAGGACGGTTTTTATCTTCAGCTATGAATCTGCCAAATTGGGCGGCATGGGGTTAAAAATTGAAGGAGCATTGATCTTTTGCGTTGTCGCAGTTTTAGCAAAACACATCTCGAGAAATTCACTCCTAAAGCACGCCGCACGTCATACACTTTCACTTCCGGTAAAAACTTTCGTTCGTCGTATCTCGCAAACTATAAGACGTGTTGAAAAAACGATTTTTTTGCTAGAAGTTCTTTTAATGTTAATATATTTTCTGCAAGAATCTCAATCTCGAACCGTTCCAACGTGAACGGTAGCCTCAACATGAACGAAGAGCTGAACTGAACTTGAGTTTGCGCATGTGCAAACCCAGTTTCTTTTGTGAAAAATGTCAAAATAATTCTAGACAAGAAAGTGAGCAAAAGGGCAGTTTTCAATTTATATGGAAATAACAACTAATGTAACATTTGATCGTCAGTGGCAGTTTCTTAGTCGATTAATTCTGAAATCAAAACATAGTGAAACCGCTCTCAACAAAACTTTCGACTACAACTCATATACACAATTTTTTTTATAAGAACCAGTATCTTTCGGCTCAGCCTGGGCTGTTCTTATATTTTTGGCAATTTCAGCCTCAAATTATTCTTAAATTGTTCTTATTTTCTGGTAATTCCACTCGGAACAATAAAACGACGCTAAGAAATGAATTTTTGCTATTATTTCATACTGCTGTACTGATGCGAAAAACTTTGACAGAGTCTATACATTGTGATCGCGAACGTCACGAGCTTGCTTATCACTCTTCCAGCGCTCGATGACCCAGCTAATTCTAACCGATCTTTTATACATTTACACCATTCGGTGTACAAAAATTAAATAAGTTTTCTTAAATTTTTCTGATCAAAATTTTAGCCTGGTGATTGTTCTTTATAGCTTGCTCTTAGTTTTTGGGCAAATCTCAGCCTGGGCGTTCTTTTAAAGAAGAAAAAAGCGTGTACAGTTTATGTCCGAAATCATTATCAAAGAGAAAACGGAAAAGAATTATTTGTGCGGCATGGAAATGAGTGGAAAAATAAGCCATTTAACGGACAGTCTTTAGTTCGTCGTCATTGTCCGGTCGGTTCACAAGTGGTTTGCTAGAGCTTTAAAACAGTAAAAGGGCTGAGTCGGGACAAGTTTGAAACTCGAATGTTTCAAGTAACTTTCCTGCTACTGGAGCATATAGTATCCATTAATTGTATTCTAATTTGCGGTATAACCGCTTGTTTTCTTTATTTATATTCTTATGTTAATCCGTAGGGGAGCGTTTGTGTGCATATTAATGACTGTCTGAGTTCCCTCGGTGCCCAACCAGGCGAATTTTCTGCACTCTCATCGCTCGGACAGTTCAGCTGCAGATCTGTTCCTTCTGGGTTTCTATGTGTATCACTCAAGGTACGGTGTCATAATCAAGGCTTAAGATGCGTTTCCAACTAGCTTCGGGTACAAATTATTTCGGTAACCGTAACGTGACATAAAACAATACAAGCACTAGCTTAACTAAGGTGTAGTGTTCACTGTTAGTTCTCGACCAGAAGGGAAAAATTACCACGAAGAACAAACAGTTCTTTGTCGTAGTCTGTGAACACATTTTACATGATTCACATCTATTTTTCTTCTGGAAACGTATTGTTCAAGCCTGAGAATTGCATTTGCTAAACATTATAAGCAAGCCAACCGTTGTTATAAATATTCAACAGAATGACAGAAGGGTTGGATTGCATGCTATATCGCAGTTGTTAGTGATGTGCGGCCTTTGACGCTGGAGATCTCAACAAACATGGCAATTTTGTGACAACGGTTACAACTCCAATTCTAATTGTTCACCCATAACTACTTGGAGCTAGGGTTAAGTCCTTCAATTTGAATCGATAACGCAGATGTTTTGAATAATATTAAAATTCATCTTGATTCATGGGGAGTGGGGTGGGATTGGACGTGGAGCGTGAAGGGATATGATCTGAAAAATACTGGGTTTTTGATGTGTAAATCAAGTAACCACATAACAGTACCAAATTAAAGAACAAATGCAGCAATGGTACTTCGACTTCTCTAGGGTCGGGAGTAAAGAAACTAAGTCAAATATACCAAAACATTTTGATGTTTTAGGCTGTTCATTTTGAAAAGACAGACTTTTTTCTAACTCTAGAAGGCATAAGGTAAAAAGTTGCACGAAGTCAACCGGATCCACCCCCCCTCCACTTTTGACACTTTTCATCCCATTAACTTGATATTTGCTATATATAAAGAACTTTCGTTGTGCTTCATCGAAACAACTTGGTGTTTAATTGGAATCCATGACAACCACAATAAAATAAATGACGTCACTGCTGCCGCCATCTTGGATTTTCAAATTTCAAGTTGAACATAAAAAAAAATAATTGAACAAATGAAATACACTATGTGAGTGGATTGGTGACTGAGGCCAATTTCAAACGCCGAATTTCTTATGCGCCAAATACATTGTTCTACCTCATTTGCATTGTTTTCCGCGTATGAGAAATGCGACAATTGAAACGGGCCTGAGTGAGTGATGGTGGGAGCTTTGAATTGAACATTGAAAATGGTGAGAAAACAACATTTAGCGATTGGAATACACGAAGTTGTAAGAAATAATGTGTGGTTGCCGGTATTTAGTCGAAAATAGTTGCATTTTTAGCGAAAATTTCAACTACTTTTGTAGTCAACACACAGGTTGCGTGACTTATTATGAAGACGTCATCAATCGTGATGTCACCTAATTAGGATCAAAAGATCTGTTAACAAACAGAAAACAGTTGTGCTAAAGCTTTTAGAAAACAGTCAAGGTACAAAAATTTTAAACCAAAAAATTGAGGGGGGCTCAGATTGACATACCCTCTCCCCTTATGCCTTCTAGGGTTAAAATGTAAAATTAGAGATAACTAGAACTACTCCTCGTGTCCTAAAGTTTTATAATCCTTTAAAAACAGCCGTGTCTAGATAATTCTTTACTAAAAAGTTTTAACTTTTAAAAGCCATTCACAACCTTTAACACTGATTATAACGACGACGCCAATCACGTTTTATCACCTTCATCAGGATATCAACCTGAGAAATATGGCGACTGCAAGCAGGAGTGAAGAGGTGAGTTTGCAAAAATATTTACTCCCACCATCACTCACTCAGGCTTGTTTTAATTGTCACATTTCTCATACGCCGAAAACAATGCAAATGAGGTAGAACAATAGATCAATTTACTCTTTAGCTTTGTATTCAGCGCATAAGAAATTCGGCGTTTGAAACGGGTCTCAGTCACCAATCCACTCACATAGTGTATTTCATTTGTTCAATTTGTTTTTATCTAATTTACTGGAAATAATTTATCATGGTATCCAGTCACTAATTCAGACGATCAATCATTATTTCTGCACAATCAACCAAATAAACAGACAAAATGAGTGTCAACAAGTGAAGCAATCACTTAATCAATTAATTGATAAATTTTTATAAATTTGAATGATCGATATTTACTGATTACCGGACAGTTTGATTGTTTGGTCAATGATTGATTATTCAATTGACTACTTGATGGATTAACTGATTGGTTAAACAATTGATTGGTTAATTGAATAATTAGTTAGCCGATTAGCAGCTGCTAGAAGCAGTTCTCTGATTTGATAATCGAACAATATCGACAAAAACAACTAACATCTTAAAACTACATAACTAAACAAATACAAAAGAGCTGCTTTGTTGAACGATCACATTGAGAGCTAAGTTGTTGCCGTAAATGATTGGGTGATCGATTGATTGATTGATTAAACCTTGATTGATAAAGTGATTGATATTTCCACAGAATGATTGATTAAATGATTGATTGACTGATTAACCGATTGACTAATTAATTGAAATTTATTTAGTTGGCCGGAGTTCTAAATAGGCTCGACACTCCAAAACAATCCCTGGAGAAGGTGATGAAGCTGATGAGACGAGAGTTCGACAGAGGCCTGTCAGCGGATGCAGCCATCAGAGCACAAAGCCCGGTCAAAATGCTACCAACCTACGTACGTTCGATGCCCGACGGCTCGGAATCCGGGGACTTCCTTGCGCTGGACCTGGGAGGCAGCAACTTCAGAGTGTTACTGGTGCGTATATCCGGGGGTAGGGCCGAGATGGACCCCGAGATTCACCCTCTGAACGAGGCTCTCATGACCAGTGACGCCGCCACACTGTTTGACCATATCGCAAACTGTTTGGACAACTTTGTTAAAAAGCGGCCGCACATTGGAGACCGTGCACTCCCGCTGGGCTTTACCTTCTCCTTCCCTGTGGATCAGAAGAGCTTAACATCCGGGCTCCTTATCAGGTGGACCAAGGGCTTCACAGCCGAGGGAGTCGAGGGCCAAGACGTGGTGAGACTTTTGAAGGAGGCCCTGGAGAGAAAACAGGTCAGATAATGTGTTAGTCAATTCCTGCCGCAAGCATTCCCCCGGGCATTTGAAATTCGATAGTGTCCCGCTCCCCGGGCATTTGCTAAAACAACAAAAATCTTGCTTCGTAACACCCTGTCAACATTTCCGACGGCCCTCAGTGTCAAGGGACTCAAAAGCCACCATTTTGGAATAAAAAGAGCATTTATCGACCATAAAAGACATGAAAGCAATAAAACCATTTTCTTTGTCTTTTTTCAGTCGGAGCCGGAGTGACTCATTTCGTGACCTGTTTTGCAGTAAACTTTATTAAAAAGGCAACTAATTTTTTGTATATTGGTCGGATGGAATGGGGGCTTGGCATTTGACCATCCTAATAGGAATGGAAGCGGGGCATTTGCTCGCAGGGCCGGGTATTAATTTTGACCCATTTTTTTCAAATGCCTGGGCTTTGCCCGGCGGGATGCTCGCGGTTGGAATTGACTCGCACATAATTCAAAGCACGCGACCCCTTAAATTTCGCTTGAGTTAAAAGTTAAAAACACACTCCAAATGTTTCTTGAGAATTGTCGAAAATCATCAAAGCTTTATGATGAAAACTTATTTAACCAATTTTGACGGTTCTCTGAAATTTCGCAAATTTTGTCTAAAGAATTTTGAAAAATTTTCTTAAAAATTAAGTTGGTCATGTGCATTTTGTATGGTGAAAGCGTGCATCTAAATCGCAACACACTCAGATAAAACTGTGAAAATAGCTGGAATCAATAGAGTGGTTCTAAGAAGGTTTCTGAACCAGTAAATGGAGGTGACTATCGAAGCTACCTGACTTTGCTATAGAAAATAATGAAAGTATACGAAAACAGTTCGCACGAGGTACGGCAGTTTGCAAATAAGGTTGATTGTTGCTTGCTGAATAGAGTGCACATGGTAATATTCTGAATGGTCCATGCTTCGCGTTCGTCTATCGAGCTACGGATGCACACGGGAAGTTAGTAGAGCACAAGAGAAGTGTTTTGGTGGAACGAAACGAAGCCGAGGGATTCTCTAGCCAAGTTCTCGAGTGCTCTCCCAAGTGCATCAATAACGCGATAGACACAGCTAAATTTTCTCTAGCTCAGTTCTTGAGTGCTCTCCCAGGTGCATCAATGACTCGATAGACACACAGCTAAATTTTCGGCCATTCTTTTGGAACATTTACCTACTACCACTTTTTCAGTACTTGTAAGAACAAAATACACGTAAACTGGTGAAGTACTCTATCATGTGCCTCTAATTCATGTATACTTATCTTTATTGAAGTGGGGTGGGTGGAAGGGGGGGGATGAGTAACAATCGGGATGGGGGACGGGGCGGATTTATTTCAGTTTCGTTTTAATGCCTAAAAGGTGAGGTCAGATTTAAGCGAGTTGTTGTGGTAAATTTTTAAAACTTCCTCGGCCAGTGGAGTAAGAGATCTTCACGCACTTTTCAGAACCGCAGCGTGGACGTAGTGGCCCTGGTAAACGACACAACAGGTACGATGATGTCATGCGGCTTTGACAACCGTAACGTGTCTGCGGGTTTGATCTTGGGGACTGGCACTAACGCCTGCTACATGGAGAGACTGGAGAACGTGGCGAAGTGGGACGGGGACTCGGGCGAGCCACAACAGGTCATCATTAACACGGAGTGGGGTGCGTTTGGTGACAACGGGGCGATAGATTGGCTTCTTACTGAGTATGATCAGAACATTGACAGGGAATCCTTGAACCCCAAGCAGCAGCTGTAAGTCTTACTGCTGTAGTTATTTTCCTAACTCTGTGGTATTGAAATATTGCAAGTGCGATGCAAGTCAGTAACAAATTTACAACCCAACTAGGAGGTCCACCATTTGATCTCGTGATGAAGAGGGGGCTCCAAGAAGTTGTAAAAAATAACTTTTGCACAGATGAAAAGCTATAAGCAAAGTATATGCAAGGGCAAAAAAATCTATTTTTTCCGAAGACTAAGAGTTTGCACAGAAATCATTCTTCACCGCTCCACCCTCAACAAGATCAAACTGCCCATTCCCAAACGGAACATTCTTCTACCAAACCTCCCCCCAAAAAAAATCAATTTGACTACCCCTAAACTGAGCAATCCCTGGACCTTTGATTACTCACAAAGTCCTTAGATACTTGCACGCAATCACAGTATGTCATAATAATCATGTGCATCCTGAATATTTCACGATATAACACGCTCGACGCCTTATTGGATCCTTTGCAAAGCTCTAGTACGGATAGTCAGGTACTGTGATGAAAGAAAGGTTCACTGTAAAATGCTTGCATGGAATGGACTATTTGCATCATCGAAGAAGCCTATTCAATTAAGCTAAAGATATATGGAAGCTCTTTCAACTCAGCCAATGAGTGTGCTCTTTCTAATTTGTGATAATGAGGATGCTCTTTCGATTGAGCCAATGAGGATTTTCTCAGTCATTTACACCAATGAGGAGACTCTTTCATTTGTACCAATGAGGAGGCTTTTCCATTGAGCCAATGATGCTCTTTCATTTGTGTCAACGAGAAGACCCTTTTCATTTGTGATAATGAGGAGACCCTTTCATTCGAGCCAATAAGGAGACTCTTTCAAATGATTCAATAAGGATGCTCCTTTTTTGTGCCAAGTAGGAGACCCTTTCATTTGTGCCAACGAGGAGGATCTTTCAATAGAACCAATGAGGTTTCCCTTTTATTTGTTCCAAGGAAGAGACTCTTTAATTTGAGAGATTTGAGCAAATGAGGAGGCTCTTTCAAGTGAGCTAAGAAAGTGATCGTTTATTTGAACCAATAAGGAGACTCTTTCATTCGAGGCTCTTTCAATTGAACAAGTGAGAAGGCTCTTTCGATCGAGCCAATGAAGAGCCTCTTTCGATTGAGCCAATGAGGCTCTTTCATTTGTACCAATGAAGCAACCCTTTCAATTGAGCCAACAAGGAGGCTCTTTCAGTTGAGCCAATGAGGATGCTCTTTCGATTGAGCTAATAAGGAAGCTTTTTCAGTTTAGCCAATAAGGAGGCTCTTTCGATTGAGCCAATGAAGAGACTCTTTTGATTGAGCCAATGAGTAGGCTCTTTCAAGCAAGCCGATGTAGGGACTCATTTTTGAATTAATAAGGAGGCTCTTTCAACTGAGCCAATGAGAAGGCTCTTTCAATTGAGCCAGTGTGGAGGCTTTTTCATGCAAACTTTCGTAGAGACTAGCTTATTTGAACCATTAAAGAGACTCTTTCATTCGCGGCTCTTTCAATTGAGCCATTGAGACAGCCCTTTCAGGTGGTTCTTTTATAAGTCCTCTGGTTTCTGAACACTGATGCTAAACGAAAGTACCATCAAAGATTTCTATATTCATTCTTATGTTACTTTACACTAAATATAGTAAACTGTAAGTACTGACACTGCAGGGACCACAGAGTCTCAAGGTAGCTCCGCTGTTCTTGCACCGAATCAAGAAAGAAGTGGAGGTTGCTTAAGTAAGTCCCTGTTTAGTTCTTATTCAAGTTATCAGCTCAAATTTGAAGATATCTAACAAACAAAACAGCCATCAAGAAATCATTTTAAGCAATTATTATACGCTCTAATGCTTTTTGATGCTTTTTGAATTTCCTTGTATCTAAGTTTTTTTTATGCTGCAATATCTTGGCCAAGCTCACAAGCTTGCATGTTGCAAACGTGTGGTCCTGGGTTCAATCCCCACGTTGAACCGTTGGTCCAGCCTCTCAATATTCTATCGGGAAACTTAAAAGAACCCACCTAATTCTCCAAAATAGTAGGGTAATCGAGGTTTTACCTGGTGGTCTTCAACTGAAGTGGTGGACACCCAGTGTGGGACCCAGTTGAACTCCTGGGTTGATCTCTATTAATTTTATGACCGAATTCCTTTGTAGATTTGAGAAGATGATCTCGGGTATGTATCTGGGTGAGATAGTAAGACAGGTCTGTATGGACTTGGTCAGCAGAGGCCTCCTCTTCAAGGGCAACGTCTCCGAGAAGATAAAAACCAAAGGCAGCTTCCTGACAATGTTTGTTTCCAACATTGAAAGGTAAACACGGTGTCGGTTCGCGATGATTGGTTTACCATGCATCATAATACCTTTACTAACAATACTTGAGGTTACACATGCCCGATTTACTGTGGTCACTGTCGTAAATAGGGCTCTTTTTAATACGGCGTTGAACTGCTCTACCGTGTGTGACCAACACTTAAATAGTTGGGGAAAATTCGTCGTTGTTTATTTCCATAGAAACATCAAAATGAACAATAGAATTTATCGTGACAACTACCAAACTATCGAGGAGATTTTTTGAAGTACCAAAGGTGAAATAACCAATCGCATAACAGATTTTGACAAACACGTGGAATTTAGCGCCAAGTTTATGAAATCACCGAGTCACTTAACATAATTACATATTATGTGTGAAATGCCAAGATGAAGTCAACGCGGTAAAACTTACGTGGTAATTCGCTTTCTCGAAGCATGTGTAACCTCAGCTATTTAATATTCTTTCAAAACTTACCGTAGAAATCCAAAGGTAACGAAAGTCATCAAATGTAGTGCCCATATGGCGTTACTTTCAGCGAACACTAAAACTGCATGCAAACATAAAGAAATGAAACGCAACAAGTTTAGAGTGATCAGATGGTTGTGGTACTTAGCGCAGTTACAACTGGGTGTGGATAATAAAACACTTTGTGTGTGCTACGTTTGCGTTGGAACTGACCCATTTTACCCTGGCTTTCACTCATGTATCCGGGAGTCTTTTCGTATACATTTTTAAGTGTAAACTTTAAAGTAGGGGGGAAGGAGTTCATTCTATGGGTCGCTATATTTGGAGTTCTACATAAATTGGCAAAACATATTTTTGAACCACGAACAAAACGAAATGGGGGAGCGGAGTTTTGGATGGCCGGTATTCGAGCCCTTGTACATGTAAGTGACAATGCAAACACACGATGGAGAGTTCATTAACCTTGACTTTAAAACTTAAGGTTAACGGATTCTCCACCATTTGTTTGCAATATTCTTCGATGATATTGAAGAAATCGCTACTATGTTATACGCATTTCCGCGACAACCCTTATTTATGAATCGGTAACTAGTGTCATTTGAGAATTTGGTTTCGGACTCCATTGTCTCAATAGCCACAAGAAGGAAGAGATCTCCAGGGTTCTCACCGAGATACATCAGCAGGCGAGTGACGAGGATATTCAGGTTCTGAAGGAGGTTTGCAAGGCCGTGTCCAGGAGAGCAGCGAGGCTCGCCGCCGCAGGACTGGCAACTATAGTGCAGGTAACTCGAGAGGTGATCGGGGTTAAGCGAGTTTGGCAACTCTAGTGCAGGTATCTTGAGGGGTTGAGGGCAGGTTAGGCAACTATTGTGCAGGTATCTTGGGGGTAAGGGTCAGGGTCGTGCGGGGCCAGCAACTATAGTGCAGGCATCTTGAGGGGTTGAGGGCAGGTTAGGCAGCTATAGTGCAGGTAACTTGAGAGGTGATGGGAGTTAAGCAAGTTTGACAACTCTAGTGCAGGCATCTTGAGGGGTTGAGGGCAGGTTAGGCAGCTATAGTGCAGGTATCTTGGGGGGTTGGGTTGGGGCAGGACTTGCAATTATAATACAGGTAACGTGAGGGATGGGCAGGTCTGGTAGCAATAGTGCAGTTAACTTAGGGGTTTGGGGTGGAGCAGGTTTGGAAGCTACAGTGCAGGTAACTGGGGGGATGGGGGTGGGTCTGGACGGGTAACTATACCGCAGGTAACTTGGAGAATGGGCAAGGTTTGGCAGTTATATTGCAGTGGGTAACTTGAGGGAGGAAGGATGGCGGGGGGGGGGGGGGGTAGGGAGAAGCAAAGTTATGTTGTGCAGGTAGGTAGATTACTTTGGTGGTGGGTTATGTTTGAAGATATGCTTTCCGGATTTACCGGTGACCCCTCTTACATTCAACAAGGTAGTACTCGATGTCAGCACTTAGGATTTCGGCACTTAAACAGTTGATTCAGTGTTACATGTCTCCTAACCTCATGAACTATGTCAAATAAAGATCGTTACATAGTTTTCTCAATTGTTGCTCTTGACAGAAAACCAGCAATCCCAACGGTACAATGGCAGTCGATGGCAGCCTGTTCAAGAAACATCCCAAGTTCAAGGGCTACATGCAGGAAGCCATTAGAGAGCTTCTTCCCGATAGCAACGTGACACTAATGTTGTCTGAAGACGGCTCGGGCAAGGGGGCAGCGCTTGTGGCCGCGGTCGCCACACGAAACGTTTAGTGAAGAATAAATTGTTTATTAAACAATCTCGTTCTGAAGTCCTGCTCGAAGTTGCTGCTTCAACTGCTACATCAGCATTTCGTATCTATTATCTTTCTCGGTGGCACGAGGAGCCTCGGAGGTTGATGGAAGGTCAGAGATCAACTGTGTAAACTACTCAATGTAACTACCTTGTACCTTGCAAAAAACTTGTAATACAACTACCCTGTTCTCATCAAATATTGCTAAAATTGAAGAACCACAGACTTCGTGATTTTGAAGGAAGGTAGAATTGGAGTCTATGAACTTTTGCGACTTGTTCTGTTCTTCAGTAGCTTTGACCTCAAAACCCTATTTTCTAAAATAGATTAAATACTGGGCTCGGTTACTCAAATGTGATCAACACTAACCCAGGATCGTTAGTTAATGCACTGTTACATTCTTTTTACTGAAGATTACCGACTCTGACAACACGTCTTGGCTTAATAGTGACTTACTATTCAGAGGATCAGAAATTTATCCTTAAAGGAGGTCTAACCTCAAGTTTGTACAAATTGGTTCCGGGTGGAAGCGGAATCTTGAATCACGGCTATAAAATGTGAAGGAATCATGAATCACATAATCTCGCAAGCAGTGAATTATTATGAATCATGGACAAAAAAATGAATCTTGAGTTTTGTCTCATAATAACACAAATGAATGATGAAGAAATTCTATAAATGAATCATGAATCATTGGTCGAAAAATATCTGGGAATAACGAATTTTCATACTGAAAAGATTCCGCTTCCACCCCCGAAATTGGCTTTGTAAGAACTGCACACTGGTTTTTAAGGACAGTGGGCTCATAACATGTCAGCAGCTATACAAGCTTTGCAAGTGTAACAAAAGAAATTGGTTTAGAACCTGTTTGATAAGTTTGTTAAAGCTGCCAGTATTGTATCCTGGACTTGTGCAAGCTCAATGTGAGGGTAGGCCATTCTGGCAGCTGAGTATTTTTTGTGCGACCGTGTGCGAGCGTCTGTGCGACCGTGTGCGGTCGTCTGTGTGACCGTGTGCGACCGTGTGCGGTAAAAATCATTTTTGTGCGACCGTGTGCGGTCGTATGTACGACCGTGTGCGGCAGTTTTTGAGAAAAATATCTGTGCGATGATGTTCGACCGTGTTCGACCATGTGCGACCGTGTCCGACCGTGTGCGAGCGTTGATCATGAGTAGCAATCTGGCAAGATTGTTTTTCAGCAAAGTACAGATACTTTGATAGTACACGCTGAATAGCTCCACAGATCGTTCATTGAGTCGTTTCGTTCCGTTTAATATTTTTTTTTATCGAGGACACAATTCTACGTCAAGCTGTGATTAAGCTTTTTACAAAAAAACATTCGAGAAAGTTTGTTAGTGAGCCCAATAACATGTTGTCGATTTGGCACGCTTGCTTATCAGTTTATTCACACACATTCTCAAACTATAAAGGTGATGGGGTGCCTGATTGCCCGGCTGATTGCGGCAGAGTATGATTTTCCCCGTTCCGCCTGGTTCGCCGTATGACTTTGTAATCAGACATCTAGTATAAGTAGCTCACACTAAGGTGTAAAGTTTTAACTGTGCGACTGTGTCCGACCGTGTGCAAGCGTGTCCGACCATGTGCGACCGTGTCCGACCTGGCTCAGCTGCCAGAATGGCCTACCGTGTCAATGGTTAACTTATGGTTTCTGCCGAGGGCATTTGTTATATTTTTGGTATATAGCAATCTTTTCAAAACACGCTTATCAAAAAGCAACAAAATGTGAACATACACACTTTCATTTGACGAAGGCAAAAAAAGAGTTATTAAAATCTACATTACATCATAGTCACGTGACGGAAACAGTGTGACGTCATCAACAACATTTTTTTTACATTTAAGGTAAGCAATACAATGTCTGTTGTGATTGAATTCAAGCAAAACTTAAGCTTAACTGTCCTGAGCACTTTATTTACACTCCTAAGCACAACAAACTATTTAAGTTACTAAAGAACTGTGTGTAAAGTTGTGTTTCTTTGTGTATGTGTGTGTTCCATGTATGAGTGTGTGTGTTGGGGGGGGAGGGGTAGGGGTCAAATTTCATGGTTTACTCGGCCCGCAGAGAGTCGAGTTGAGGATTCGAAACGAGTTTTTTCGTTTGGTGTTTTTTTTCTTGTCGAGATTTGGTGATAATCGGTTTTTTCCCGAAATTTGAGGCATGCAATTAAGCTTGAACTAAATTCGCCCACGCGTCCTGGTACAGTGGTCAGTGTAGGTCTGGTGCGCATGTGATACGAAAATAAACTCCATAAAAAAACCTGAATCACCCTAGCAGACTCGAACCCGTACCTTGAAATCTCCAGACGAACCGCTTTTACCCGTTGAGCAACGAGGACGTCGATGTTTTGCAGAGTGTATGATTTGATTACACGTTACACTATGCATTAAATACGTACCCAAAGGCGACTGTCAGACTTAACAAAGCGGAGTAGTGTATCCTTAGACATGACAGCGAAAATTTGGTATAATGATTAAGTCTGAAACTCTTTTTGAAACAATACCCGAGCTTGGAGCAAGGTTCAAGCTCGTTTTGTGTGACATCGCCTGCATTACGCGAGATTAACTCCTGATCACGTAGGCGTCTCCGTACGGAACACTGGTAAAGCCATTGCAATATTTTTTTTACTTTATTTCTTTTCATTTCAAAATTAAACGTTCAGGGGATACGAGTTCGGCTTTTTTAGAAAACCTCTTGTTCTATAAATGATTATTGATAAGTACTTAACAGTACAGTGTATACGACACGACGTAAACAAATAAATTATTTTTCAGTTATATTAGTTTGTCCCATTTAATTATCTCTCGGTTCTGTACAGTAGTAATGTGATATGGCATGGTTTTCTCCTGTGGGCTTTGATGTGTAGCTCATAGCCTGCCAGACGCATTTTTTTTGGGGGGGGGTGGGGGGGAGTGGAGGCGCAAACGAGCCAGCTACGTAGCCAGTAAGGCTCTACTCTGAGAACGAAAG
>JAOBRG010343769.1:0-14193 GCA_027574985.1 Umimayanthus nakama | reverse complement strand
CCCCCCCCCCCCACAATCTCCTTTGTTTTTTGAAAACTACCTTACAGAGAAAAAGGTGTTTTAAGCACACCCCCCCCTACATACACACACACACACATTGATTTACTAGTCAGCCCACCCCCCCACATTGATTCACGAACCAGCCCACCCCCCAACCCCCAAATTGATTCACTAGTCAGCCCAACCCATACTTTGACAGAACAATATTCAGCCCAACTCCCATCCCCGTCATGCCCATACAGCATTTTTCCCTCCAGAAAATGAATCAAGCGATGACTGTTGGGTATTAGACTATTAATTGGACTAATTTGCTGAACCTTTTTGTTTCACTTTCAAGAAGAGTGGAGAGTTCAAAATCCTGTGTCTTATGCTTTTTCTTTATCATTATCAAGATTTTCTTCAAGTTTCCTCAGTGAAGTGTTTCAATAGTTTCAATACTTTGCATACTGACAAATTTGACCACCACTGTTCCATCAGGAGAGAAAAAAAGGGGGCAGGAAGGGGGGGGGGAGGCGTAAACAAACTAGTTTTTCCGTAATATTAAAATTATTTATTGTTTTCATCCTCCAATTGAGAATTGAGCCACCTTAAACTTGTGCATACAGTGATGGTTTGATAAATTATGTACTAGTACTGTTGAACAACACATGTGACAGCTCACCACATTGTTCCATAATGCTCCCTTCTGACTCTGGTGATCGGCTGTTAGTCTGATATAATTACTAGATATAAATGTGCTGCCCTGGAAGTCCCAGCTAGGGATTGTCATTCCACTGCCTGCATGGAGTAGAGAGAATTTAACATCGAGCATACTTGAAATCAGTGAGTGATTAGAACCAAGCTTAAGATATCCTGATGTTGTGGTATACCAGACTAGGCTACACTGAAACTTGTACTGTCATTACGAACACATTTTTTTTAAAATAAAGTTTTGCAATTTGGAACAAGCCATGGTTGTTGCTACTAGACTTAACAAATTTGAAATTGATTTAAAACAGCTTTTACTGCCTTACAGTACAAAGATTACAGTATTTTCCAGAATATAACCCATGGGTTATCTGTTAATTTTACCTTGTATCACGGAGGGTGCAAGTAATCTACGGGTAGTGGGGTTGTCTGTTAGATTCTGAAGTGTACAACACGACGTTCAGTATCGAAATTGCTTGTTGTAGTTTCATGAGCGTGTGGTATTTTTCACATTGAACTAAATTTGTTATTACAGTTTGCAATGTTTACAGTATCATAAACAAATTGTTGTGTGATGTTTTAACAGTTCAATGTGACAATATACATGGTAGAAATGAATTGTGATAGAAATATGGGGAGGGGGGTTATTTGTAGTGCGGATTATAGTAAGGAAAATACTGTACATAACATCTGACCTGCCTACCATACCTGACTACCTGGTTTCATAGATTGTAGCTCGGTGGTTCTAAATCTGAGCATACGCTCTTAGCACTGCTGGGGTGCTAAGTTCCCAATGAGACCTTGTTTTCAAGCAGTTAATTGCAACTGCTTGTTTTCTACTTCAATTGTGCAATCTTGCTATGCATGTTTCATTAAGCTTTGGATCTAAAATACCCACAAGGCTATGTGACTTGTACACATGGTTAAGTATCATTTTCTTGTCAGATAGCTATAATATCACTGAAGTGACTCCCTGGCATTGTAAACAGAGAGTATTTCTCTAACTATATACCTTATTTTCTTTACTTTTTAGTTTATGTTTTCTGTCCTGTGAATCTGACCTGCAAACCTTACAGGTAGACCTGCAAACGCAACCTGCAGATTTAACCTGTCAAACTGCAACCTGCAAATTTTACAATCCATAATTCCTTACTTTCATTTGTAAAGAATAGTTTCTTGAGATACAAATTCAGTACTGACATGATTTTGAGATTTTGAAAAATAAGAGCTTCTTTTTTCGGATCAAACTATGTAAGATAGTAACATTCCTTTTTAATAAATTGATAAAAATGAATGTTTTTACAAATATTTTACATTTCTACCTAACAGATGCTTTCCTTTATTATTTTTCAATAAATTTAAGGTTCAGTGTCCAGCCACTCATCGGAAATGAGTCTCTTTCTAATCTGAAAGACTTTTGGAGGGAGAATGCAAGTTTTACTCAAACAGCATCTGGACATAATGCCTAAATATCTGCACAACCATATACATGTACTGCTGGAGGAGGCTTCCATTCAAGAATACAGATGTCAAGATGCGAAGAACAAAATAATGCTAAAATGCATCTCAATGAGAAATTCTAGTTTTGATTTTGATTTCATAGTTTTTTTTACTATTACTACTATTATTATTTTTTATAATTATTATTATAAATATTATTGTTGTTATTATTATTATTATTATTATTTTTATTATCATTATCATCATCACCACAACCAATAAGCCATTTCAACAACGTTTCCCCACATAGTCAGTTAATAAGAAGAAGAAACTATAAAGAGCATTGGCCAATATGTTACAAGAAATCACATGATCAGGCATCTGTCACGTTTTCTGTAAAAATAACATTTCGTGCACATAAAATTTTAACTGTGCGCAGTTTAATTTAAGAGTGTTCATCTTGAGGACTGCCTTTTCCCAGTTGGTGTGGCAAACTTCTGTAAATCTTATTGAGAATTTAGGCATCTGAACAGAAATCATAGTTGCAGCTCTAGTTGTCAGCACATCTGACGATGACTGAATTGAATCTGGAAGTTTTACGTTAACGCCATCGATGACTAGAAGTTGCTTGCACTTTATTTGCCTATCGCATAAACCATTATGGAAAATGAATCAAGTTTTCTGTTTATTTTAACAAGTTTTTAAACTTGAACTAAATTTGTAAGTATCCGAGCTCTTTAAGAATTTATCAATAACTTTGTGTCGTGCACTGATTGGGCGAACTCATTCTAACTCGCACAGTCACTGACTAAAAGTGGGAAAAATTTTACCACTTCTCTGCTGGAGCAACATAAAACAAAACAAAAATATAAGAAGGCGAATCTCTTTAGTGTGGGTAGCAATGATTGTGAAACATGGACCTTGGTGCTACAGGAAGTCGCCTCCAACTAACTAGAACTGAAGAACTTGAATGACTGCTACACTAGTTTTACAAACCTTGGTAAGGCTTCATAAGCGAATGCTCCCTTCTCAGATATCCTTTAGATTCTGCGGCAGACATAACTTCCACTGCTAACAGGATCTCTCCAAGTAAAATAAAACTAAGAAAAGATTTCATTTTTGAAACTTCTAAAGCAACTGAACACAAACCGAAACGTGACGAAAATGAAGTGTTGCGTGCCTGTGTGCGTTGTTCATTGCTCAACAGCCGAGGGAAGCCTGAGCTCTAGACAGTTTTTTTTTGTTGGGGAGGAGGACAGCATAAAATGGCAATTCATGTTTTCAACACTACTGATTTACAAAAGTTCCAGAAAGACTGCCTTGCAGAGCTCTTTCAGAATATAGCTTCTGTTTTACTACCTTTGATATGATATGTTCTGCTTTATGAACTTGGTCTTTGTTCAAGGCAAAAAAAACATGCAAACGTTCTTTCTTGACTGATAAATTTTTCTGTCCCTCCCCTACCCAAACAAAACTGGCTTGTAAATCAATATAAAGTATTTCTGTGGCATTGTGGGAAGGAAACAACAAAATCAACATGGCGGACAGCTCGGCTTCAAGCGAAAATCAGAAGAAAAGTCGCCTAGATTGGCGAAAGGAGAAAGAACTCGAAGAAGCAAGGAAAGCAGGAACAGCTCCAGCTCTTCAAGATGAAGAAGGAAAGTAAGTAGTTTGAGAACTAGTGGTCCGATATGTTGAAAATTTGGAAATTGCTCAACGACGAAATGACGACGTCCTAAGTCATACTCATAAGCGAATGTCCAATGATTCACAGTGAACTATTATTAATAAAACTGATATTTGTAGAGCAACGCATTTCTCCCGGTTTTTTTTCACAGAATGCTTTCAATTAAGTCTGGCAACTAACGCAGTGTGACCATTGTTTTTGCAGGGACATCAATCCGCATATTCCGCAATACATCTCCTCTGTTCCCTGGTACTATGGAACCAACAGGTACTGAATCATTTATTCACTGCAGAACGTTTGATGAATGAACTCATGAAATGTCTTTTACATGAGTTCAGACATTTAACTTATGGTTATACTTTGAAACAAGCCGCCTAAAACTCCCTGGGAAGCTATTTGATAAATTTCGGTCCCAGATTGCGGGTTGAAAAGAAAAGAATTGCAATTTCAAAATGAGTCCGATACATATACTGATATAGTAGCTGATTCTTAAAGCACTGCAGGCTGTGTGCAACTGATTCAGTCAGTTTGCTATTTTCTAATGTACAGACAGCAGATTTTGAAGCATTTTTGTACCAAACTTAAAAAGTCAGTTTCAAGGCATGCTTTTTTAAGGTCCCCAGGCAGTCAGGGAGGGGGGGGGGGGAGAGGGGATCCTCCTTAGTAACACAGTCAATCAGCAAATACATTTGCATCCTTTTAGAATTTCTGAGGCCTGTTTGAATGTTGCATTTCTCATGCGCCGAATACAATGCAAATGAGGCAGAACAATAGAATTTACTTATAAGCATTGTACTTGGCACATGAGAGATGTGATGGGTGAAATGGGCCTTAGACCTGTGAGATGATTAAAGAAGCAAATTTAAGTTTTCATTTGACTTAGATGAGTAGGCCTGTCTCTTGCAACTCTTTGCTGAAACTAACTTTAATGGTTTGTAGCATGAATTGCAATCTTGAAGTAAAGGCAAAAATTAGACTTTGTTATTTAATAATTATTTTTTTCCTGAAGCAAATAACTGGTTGAGTTCAACAGGACCCTAAAAAATTGTTAGATAATTATACAGTGTAAGTACACCCTTAATGGTTCAAGTGTTTCAAGGATACTCTAACTTGTACTGTCTTGTAATGCACATACAGGTCCCTAACGAGAACCTTGCTAAATTGACTGATTTTTTTAATCATAACAGACCAACACTGAAGCATCAGAGGCCACAGGCTGAAAAGCAAAAGAAGTTTTCTGGACTCAACGAATGGTTTAAGAAGGGAACTCAGGCTGTAAGTTTTAACTTTGGTGTATGAACATTGTTGAGAATGGGATCAGAGTACAATTGTCAGGTCATCTCAAGTGTTGTTTTAGTTGTCATTTGGGCAGAAGAAAAGCTTTGACTGTTACACGACTTTGTTTTCATTTCTGGAAACCCTGTTTTTGAATGTACCATTGCTAAGTTCCAAGATGCATACTGTAAATGTATGAAGAGGGTTTTGAGAGTATTGTTTTTTGTTTTCATGTTGGAAGACTTGGAAAGGATAATCAACTCATTTATTCTCTCAATTAATCTACTCATTTTGTTTCAATGTCCTGTTGAATAGAGTACCGGTAATTTGTTTCAACCTGGCCTACATCTTCACTAGACTGTCTAAAGGGCTGACTGTGAAAAAAACAATAAATACGCTATACCATCAATTTTTTTACCTTTTCATATATCCAGGTTCCTGCATCAACTAAGTTCAGGAAAGGATCTTGTGAGAACTGTGGAGCTATGACACATAAAAAGAAGGATTGCCTGGAGGTAAGCGCATGTACTGCAAGTTTGTATACTAGATGCTGCACTGTACTGGTACATAAGTTACATGTATTAATTAGATATCATAATATCGTATAGCAGATCAGCCTGCGTGAGAAGTTTTCTGAGAGTGTTCTAGCCCTGGGCTTGTAAAGTCACAGATTTACTAGGTAAGCCTAAAAGACTCAACTGCAGTGTTCTTGCCACAATCACTATAAGTGACTACAAGGCCAACCTTCAAATTTGCTAGTCTCAGCAGCCAGGCTACAGGATTTCTACACCCTTGCAGATCTTTATATTAATAATGTATAGCTGTTTGAACTGTCAGATTCCAAAGGAAAGAGAGTTATGCTCAAGTTTAATCTTTTATTTCGTGTATACAGTAATTACTGTTGGTATTATTTTCAATATTCATGTGCCTCCTTGAATCCCCAAACCCCTCTTCTTTACAAGATCTTTGGTGGCTGGTATCTCAAAACCTCAATTATTGTTAACTAACCAAAGTGATTTCAAGTCAGTACTTTTTTGTGAGATTGCTCACTCCATCCTAATCATTTTTAATTTATACTTTAAACCTTAAATATAAAGACATTAAAACCCCATTAGTTTTTGAACTTTTATAGAATGATATAGGTCTTTAATATTGGGTTTTACAGTCTGTGTTACATGTTATCACTAATAAATTATTTTAGTTTTATAACCTGACTTATAAGTTATCTCTTGAATGAGTTTTTTACATTTCAAAAACATGTTTACTTAATATTAGTTTTACTAATTTTGTGCTAAAGTGTATTAACTTTTAATTATGCTGAATATTGCACTTACTTTGCTGACCCACAACTAAAAATAGCGACCACGAAGAGTTGGAGCAAAGTTCACTGGTGATGACATTAAAGCTGATGAATTTGCACAGCCACAATTGAGCTTTGACTTTGATGGTAAGAGAGACAGATGGAATGGTTACGACATGAATGAGCACCAGAAGATTGTTGAGGAGTATGCCAAGGTTGAGATGGTATGTACGCTTTAAATGAATGTCAAGCACAGCTCAGTGTACAGGGTTGAGATGGTATTTTTATCTTTGTGTGAAGCAGAGCAGTATTCAAGGTTGAGATGGTATAAATGCTTTAAAATTACTGGTTTCAAAAAATGACATGTCTAGCCATCTTAAACCCTGAATCTATCCGTTTTACTACTCTTACTAATAGTTTAAAGTAAATTTTGAGGCTTTTGTTACTTTTATTAATATTATATATATATATATATATGTATATTTGTATCAGTGTTGGATGAAGTAAAGCTTGACCAGGGGGGAGATTCTATTTGATAAATTTAACAGAGGTGTGCGGCATCCTACATAACATTGTTCCCATTGAATTTTTTATTGAATTTCATCACTGACATTAAAATTGATACATGTACAGTTTTCCAGGTCAGTAGTACATGTTTTAAAAACAATAATAAATTCTTATGAAATTTTAGTAATTATATGCAAAATTGTTGTGTAAATAAATAACAGAATGAAATAAAAGAAATTTACCATCAATTAATTGTTTTTTCATATTTCAGGTTAAACAACAGCTGAAAGCAGAAAGACTTGATCAGGACCTTGCAGAGGGCAAGGCAACAGAGAAGGTACATTATATGAAAATACTCACTCACAGACAAGTTGTTGTCAGTCAGTGAAAAACGATGCACCAACATGACTTCAAAGGGATTGATCCCTAGGGATAAATCCCATCCACCAAGTTATACAGGTCAGGCTCGCAGACAAGTGGAATGATCCTTAGGGTCAATGTAAGCTACAAAGTAAACAACTGGTTGGTACTATATGTCCCTAGTGTAACATCTAAGGTATTTACAGTACTGTGATAGTGATGGCAGCATGATTAGTATGTCAGCGTTGTAAACTGACATTAGTGCAACAACGGAGCAATAACAGCGACAATGGCAATGCTGTAACACTACCATGCACACTAGTGTGACAGCGGTGACAACTGACAGCGCCGTGAGAGCAGTGACAATGCTATGACAGTGGTGTCAGCTGACTGCATGTTCACATTAGTGTGACAGCAATGTTCACATTAGTGTGACAGCAGTGTTTACGTTATTATGACAGCAATGTGCACATCACTGTGAAAGTAGACTGGCAACTGACATGGCTGTCACACTTGTGTGCACATTGCTGTCACATCAGTCCTGAGTTTCAATATACAGTACAACCTGATACCCCAAATAAATATATTGGGGTCCCATTGTTACATACATGTACATAGTTGTAGTGGTTAAGCTTAAAGTATGCACGTACATACTGAAACTGTTTAACAGTACATGTATTAAATTGAACCTTGGATCAATCTGGAACCCACTTTCTGACAAAAGAATTAATATAATTGTTATTGAACAAGATTGATGCAGGTACTACTGTGATATATTCAATTGTAGATGATCAAGTAACAAAACTGTCAGCTGGCATAAATTTAAAACAAGCACTAATTGGTTAATCTGTCACAAAAATGTACACAGGAGGTTGATAGTGAGGACGAGGATGAAGATAAATATGCCGAGGATGTAGTCATGCCAGGTCAAAAGTTCGACTCAAAAAGGTAGGTACTGGGGCTCACATAAATTTAGTTTGAAAACTTGCTTTAAAGGTGAAGGATACATGACTACCTGTTGGGGCCCACATTGAATGAGAAAACTTGCATAAGAGAGGGGGGGGAGAAGTTATGTAATTGAAAAATAATTTTATTATATATAGAAGATGTGCAGTGTAGGGTTTTTGTGCTTTTGCAAGAGACTTTACACATGTACAGATTTTCAGTAATTAAAGTTGTGTTTCAAAAAAGTAACTTGTTTTGAGGCCTCTTCTTGTAACAATAAAGAGTTAAAAAGTTTGTCAAACTGTCAAGAACTTATAACAGTTTATTGTACATACTTAAAAGTTGCTTTAGGGAAAGTTGCTGCTAAGTTTTGGTATAAATTTGCATGATTGCACTCTCACTTGGAAGGTTGGGTTATTCAGAGACCTGTGGCTTCAAGGCTTCACCATAGTTGTAATATCAGGGCTTGACTGAATACTGATTTTTTGTAAATGATTTTTCTCCCTAAGACGAACAACAGTAAGGAACTTGAGGATTCGTGAAGACACTGCTAAGGTTGGTTATTGAGTTGCTATGTGGCTACAGCAGTTAATTCACTTTTAGCCTTCAAATTCATAAGCCTTATAATTGGAAATAAAACAAAATTTTGTTAGAAATGCTGCAAAATGTCAAAAATTGTGTGACTGATCAGTCATCAGAAGTAAGAATGAATCCACTTTAGTAACTAGTATTTGCTAATAACTTAAAATTAGCACATAAAAGAGTTCTAAGAGAACACAGGTTAACGGCAATTTATTTGATATCTGGTTTGCTTTTCTTGAAGACATTAAATTTTTCCTACTCATTGAAATGGCAAATTGAGCAAACACAAGATCTCTTCCATTAACTATACTTACAGTGATAATCTTTGTTACGCTTTCAGTACCTGTATAATCTGGATCCCAACTCTGCGTATTATGATCCAAAAACGCGGTCTATGAGACAGAACCCACTTAAAGACAAAGAGCAGGAAGTTAGAGTCAAGTAAGTACAGTAAACACTCAGTCACATGCAGCAGGTTGGCAATGTATGGTTCATAAAATTAAAAAGCTGTGGGTGTGCCTCAGTTTTAGAAAGAAACTAAAAAAAGTTTAAAAAGTTCCTTTACCTGAAATATAATTTCTTGATTAGGACAGACAAGGGAGGAATGGGGAATTTCTTCTGTTTTGTAGGCAATGTGGTTATAAATAACAAAAATCATGACAAAGTAATTCAGTCTATAAAGCATAAGGCTTGGAAATGAATTAACAAAGTATGTTGTTTTGCACTATAATGTACATGTAGTGTACTGAGTGACTTCAAAAATTCATGTATGGTTGTAGCATAGCCTTGTTGTTATAAACTGTTTGGTTTGTTTTTTGCAGCTTGTTTGCAGGAGATAACTTTGTTCGGTATTCAGGAGACACTCAAAAAATGGCTTCAACACAATGTAAGCACAAGTACATGATTGTAGATATCCAAAATTAATAAATAACAAATCAAGTTATACATGTGCCAATGTTAAATTTAAATGTCTGAAAGTGGGGGGTCTCAACTGCCTGTTGGTTTTAAATATTTGTTTCCTTAGTTAACAACTTATCTAATGTATTATTGATTTACATTCTAAATTTTGGTAAGCAACTTAATTTGTGCAGATGGCTCGTGACCTGTTCATGGTCTGATTACTTATTTGTTCCTGGGGTTGGACACTCCAGCTGTTTTCCCAAAACTTAAGAACTAAAGGTTGAGCGAAGGAATAGTAAATTAAAACTGAAACCCGTCACCCGAATAAGAATGATCCAAATAAAATGATTTCTGATCGCCGATACGTAAAAGAGAGAGATTTCTAAGATGAAGTTCACTTTGGCCACTGTGATGAGTAAAACCTCAGAAATAGGCTTTGTTTCAGGCCGGAACATGCGTAGAACCCTGTTAGAAATTGTTTTAAATCCCAAACTATTTGTAGTGAATGATGCACAATAAATAAATATTTCCAACAAACACACCAAATTGTTTGTTACACTCCTAACCCAAAACGTTAAAATAAACTACAGTGGGTGTATTTGTCAGCTGTTGTCAGGAGCTGTGGAATGTTTCAAACAGTTACGATGCCAACTCAAGGTAGTACACTGTACATGTTTTGAACAAAAGGCGTGTTTGGCGCTTTACATCTAACGGAATTGATGTGTGAACTGCCGTGGGTTTCAGACGGCAAGTTCAAGAACGTGCGTTGAGATGTCAACCGTCTACTATCACCTACTGATGTTAAAGAAACTGAAAAGCTACAAACTAGTTGGAATGAATAGTAAATCTTCTTTTGGACAGATCCGCCTTGTTTCAAAATTGAATTTTGAAAGAACATAAAGTTCCAGCTACTTTAACTTTCATGGGATTCTATTTCCGAGAGTTAACAACCTTGGAATATAAGAGACACATTGGTCTGCTCAAGCAAGTCTTGAAGCTTTATCCAACTTTGACGCAATCTTAAAAACTGTGACAAAGTTTTTTTGTGTATGGTTTTCATGTCACTTCTCTTGAACACAAAACTTTCGTTGAGCGTCAGGAATTACTACATAAGAATGCACTATTTAAAAATATCATATTTATTGTGACTAATCACGATCTTGTCTCTTGTGCAGTGTTTGCGTGGGAGGCCTATGAGAAGGGAGCTGACGTCCATCTACAGGCGGACCCAACCAAACTGGAACTGCTTCATAAGGAGTACAAAGTTAAAAAAGAAGATTTCAAAGAAGACCAAAAACTTAGTATTGTCAAGAAAGTATGTTGCACGTTATCCAACATCAGATCACTAGTTTTTGAAGTGTGCTTTTTACTAGTAAATACTTGCTATGTATGCATTTTCTTTTACAATGAGTTAGCAAGAGACTGTTGTATGCATTAATACTCGCTGCTTGGTTATTTTTGCAAGTCATATTGGCAGTATTGTGTGTTCTTGACAGGCTGTTCCTTCATTCATGTGTGCTTGTATATGTACAAAACACATAACACACACATAACATGAACTTTTTGCGGGGGGAGGGGTGGGGGTGTGCATGTTGGCTGTAAAGTCGCAGGTCTCTAGGAAGTACGAGGTCATGTTCCTCCGGGAAAACTTGAAAAAAACTCCTGCATTTTGTGCGTTTCCACGGTAGAGAAATGGAATGTAGAGTTGTCAAAATAAGAAGTAAACTATCACTGCTTGATCTTCTTGCACCCTATATTATCTCTAAAAGGCTACACCTGACAGATGGCTGAATCAATGAGAAAACAGACAAATAATAAAATAGTTCATTTCTCGGTCCAAAGGAGTCGATTGAAGTTATACTTTATTTTTATTTTTGGCATTCTGGTCACATTTGATAATCAAGATCAAGTTGAGCCCGCATAACTTAAGGCGTCTTAATAGCATCTAAGTAATTAGGACACTGAACTTCGAATCTGCTGACTCCGGTTGAACTCCAGGTGGACGTTCGTCAAACTTTTTTTCTTTTTTTGCCTCTCGAAAATAATTTTTCCCTTTTTATAAATCCTTTCTAATTACGTTTAATTAAAAACAAGCTATATAACACTTAACACAAGATTCCGGTATAAAACGGGTGGCCCCGGGGGCTTCACACGTTCAGTTGTCTTTTAGGTTTAGTTGTATTAAGCTATAGTGCTCTAGAATAATCCCAAATAATACCTACTGAGCGTTAGCCCTAGATAGGAAATAGGCCCACACGAAGAAAGAGAAAAAATCTCTGAAAATCTCAGTGCTCAGCGGCCAAACCTTACTGGTTACCCCCTCACTTACAGTTGTCTTTTAGCCGTCCTCAAGTCAACATCTTGCTCTTTGTAGAGTGAACATTCCGATTTTACGCTTCACCGATTTCTTACTTGTTGCCTCACAGTTAAAACAGTATCTTTAGAAGTTCCAAGTTTCAATACCTCCTTTTTAGCTTTCGCTTCGGAGAAAAATCATAGTAAATTTTAAAATTCTAATCCACTGCGATATAATGATAATAGATATTGCTGAAGTTGTGCAGGTGTGAGTTTTTAATACTGCAATGTGTTTGCAAGTGAACGTAAAATATCGGAGTTGGAGCTTTCAAGTTAGCAAAGTGTTACAAAGCAACGCTAGTAGTCATTACCCAAGCACTATCTTAGCAGTATGTCTTTATTTTTCACAATATGAAACCTCACTTTTAAGAATTCATGTGTTTAAAATGAGAAGACTCGTACACACGCCAAGTTTTTCGTGGTTGCAAAAATTGAATTTTGAACTAGGAGTTTGTTGCGTGAAAAGAGGAGAAGCTTGGCCTTTTATACCGGAACCTCGTGTTTGAGTAACAGATTAGTCGAATGGGACCTCGATTTTGTTTTTACAAAGCTTCGCATTTGTCAGCCAAATTAGTTTTTTTATAGGTGAACCTTTCCGCCTACTCGCCTGGTTTGGTCACACATTATTTGCGTCCGTTACTTGACGAAACTGAAGTAGAACCACAGCTGCTCAAGTCAAAAACAGACAGCAAACGTTTATTTTTCCTCCCAAAGTGTTTTACTATCGCTTTCTTAGGCTGTAAAAACTTGTTGAAAAGTCTGAGTATGATAACACTTGGCATTGTAACGCATAGATGTACATTCTTTTGCTTTCCAAAGTACTTTAAAGCATTATAGATCTTTGTTGTGCCTACAAATCTTAACATTGTTTGAACTTCGAACCGTGAGCAAGAAAAATAAAATTTGCAGTCAAAAACTGAAGTGCCACGAATTCTTTATATGATGCTCTTTTACTAAACCTACCGTGTTTGTTTGTTTCTGCAGTACGGAGGAGAAGAACATTTGGATGCTCCACCGAAGGAAATGCTTCTGGCCCAAACAGTAAGTACCAACACCAGTGTAATGATAATAGTGATATTACTTGTAATTGTATAAATAACTAAAATATTATTAATAATGATAATCATATAATAAATAGTGTCAATAATTTCTATGTTTTTACTAGACGTAGTTATAATGATAAGAACAATCTATTTAATGAATGTATACACACATAGTGTATTTTGTTATAAGGCTGACCGATTTGGCGTGTTGTGATTGGTCAATTCCAGGTCCGTAAGTTGCCGTAAGGACCGCTAGCTCTCGATCACCTTTTCAAAACTAGAATAACCAACAAAGCCATATAATAAACATCTTATTAGCCTCGTTTGCTCGGTCCGTATGGCAAGTTATGGATCCTCGTTTTTTCCTTCCTTGTTTTCATGGCCCGCGCGCTTCGCGCTTGGGCAATAAAAGGAAGGAAAAACCTCAGTCCATAACTTACCGTACGGACCTCGCACTCGGCCAATAAGAGGTACGTATTAAATCATATCAAATGTCATTATGTCATCAAACATATCATGTCATGTACATAGAGGATATTACACGGTTTCCAAAATATATTGATTTTATTTTCGAGTGGCAAAATGTCTTCCCGAGTTGAGCGCAGGGAAGATAAAATCCATATCTTTTGGAAACCGTGTAATGTTCTTTTTATTATATGGGCGCCGAACAAGCAGTACATTTCTGGCAGCACACTATGCGCAAGCTTGTCACCTGCTGTAACAGAGGGCAGCACTTCACTAACGAGTTGTTATAGCTAGTTATACGTCCATTGTTTTTGTCTCGTGGGGTTATCTATGTGTACGTGTATTGAATGTGCAACTGCGGTGCTGCATTAGAGATGCTAACTCGAAAACTGATAGTTAATTTTTAGCTAACCTTCTTGCACTTTTTTTCTTATTTTTTTCCCTCCAATCTAATACTCTACATTATGGCATTATTTTCTGTCACGTAACTTCATTGTAAATCAGCTTGAAGAGCAAATAAAGATAATTATTGTTATTTGTACTTTTTAACCAATTGCTTACCCCAAGTATGACAACAACAACAACAACAACAACAATCTTTATTCGACCCAGAAATTAATACAAGATAGAAATTACATATAGAATAC
>JAOBRG010343747.1:0-14197 GCA_027574985.1 Umimayanthus nakama | reverse complement strand
CTCTCTCTCTCTCCCTCTCTCTCTCTCTCTCTCTCTCTCTCTCTCTCTCTCTCTCTCTCTCTCTCTCTCTCTCTCTCCCTCCCTCTCAAAGCCTTTGCGGAGAAGAGAGGTATTGTATTGTTATGAATTGTGGTGTTTTGTTTTGTTTTGTTCTACAATACTTACCCCAGCAAGTAACCTCAGTTGAAGGAGGAACGCAGGTGTAACATCTTCAAGGTCGTTGCTTCTTTTCAGGAGCCGAAAAAGGAGGTTCTTTTGAATGCATTCTCCGTAATCCCTTTAGGGAAAATCACAAAAAAACGATTGTAAGTGACCCATTGCAGTTCTGTTTTTCTTCCAGATAGAATTGGAGTGGTGCACATGAAGTGTCGCGAAATAAAAAACACTAGGTTTAATTGGAGCTATTTGTTGGAAGAGTTTCAATGTTGTTTGTCCTGTTTAAAAATACAGTAGATGATCTAAGCTTCTAGCAAAAATAGCTCGCAGTTTTCCTCACAATTATAGGTACCTAAACTTTGAAGCTCCGAAATATCGAATGAAATGTAGGTAAGCATAAATTTGGAATATTTCAGGTGATTATTATTTCAGATGTAATTTAATAACCACAAAAGTTTGTGTCTGCTACCATGGGAGTAGAGGGAAAGAGAATATCTTCGTTTTACACTCTTGTCAATGTGCCGATCGTTTGAAATTTGGTTATTGCTGTTCTTGATCAAAAAAAAAATTTACTCGTTTAACATAGTAACTGTTAGACTAGGTTTATTTTTAAATAGCAAAATAGATTTCTTTGCATAGTAGTTCTCGATTCAAAGGCTGCTTTTATCATGCGCCGAATACAATGCAAATTAGGTAGAACAATACAAATTTACTCGTTAACAATGTAGTTGGCGCAAGGGAAATGCGATATTCGAACCCGGCCGAATTCATGTTTTTTGTCACAGCAGTGTAGTGTTTGAGTACAAGTCATCATTCAAGTGTTTTTCAATATTAGCTACTAACTCTCTATTTTCAGCTAAGGAAGAATTAACCTCTCCGACTTGTTTGATGTATCTTTCAGACAAGCTGCACAAGTGGTGAAGGGAGCATTTTTCCCGAGAAACGTCTATTCTACTAAGGCCTCGTCCGAGCGTGGACGGGTATTTTCTAAAACGGAGATTTTTCCTCCGTGTTTAGAAAAGATCTGCGCGAACACGTAGCGTTTTTGAATCGTATTTGACTATCCACACGCAGCCGGGTGTTTTCCAAAACGGAGATTTTTTCTCCGTTTTATCCGCACGTAGCGTTGATAATCGTATGTGCGCTTGAATCGATGTATTCGAAAACATCCTTATTCGCCCGTCCACGCGAATACGATGAATCTCCGTTTTCAAAAGTCTCCACCCTAGAGAGTGTGTTTGAAAACCTCCGTTTTTGGTGCCTGAAAACGCCGATTACGTGTGGACGCTAGCTGTATTCGGAGAAAAAAGTCTCCATTTTCAAGCGTAACCGGCTACTTGTGGACGGGGTCTAATTCTAGAACATTCTAACTGTTAACTTTTCTTAAAAGTAGCAAGGACACGAACGCCAACAAAAACGTTACAAAAGAGTTGATTACTGAGTACAATCACTTCGGGTCGGAATGCAACCAGCCGGCCCAATATCCTGACCCTCCCGTTTACAAGCAGAACACCAAAAACTCAACCGCAAGGTTTCAAGAGATCATAAACAACAAAGTATGCAATGTTTTAATTTTCTTGGCGGCCTTAACACTTACGTTTTTAATTTTTCTTATTTGCCAAAATGCTGACGCGAAATAAAAAAGAAACAAATGAGCTAACTGTATTCTGACCTCTTTAAGTTCTTGTTCCTACTTGCTTAAGGTCCCTAATGTACCTCCTGACAGACTGCGTGTTCCATAACAATTTCTACTTACTCATAACAAACGTCTCTTTCAGCTTCGTTCTCACTGCTAGACGTATCGCCACACACCAGTTCGTTCAGAAACTTTGGAAAGTGTCCGATTGGTAGATGTCTTGCTTGCTGGCATTCTGTGCAAATCTTTCGTAGTCCGTATTGGGTCCACGATCCTTTTCTGCTGCATCGTATTGTTTCCACCGAGTCAGACAATGTCTCCTTTGCATAAGAGAAAATTGAAATAACACACAAACCGGGCTACACAATCTGATAGGCAATTTTCAAATACTTTTCAGCTGCAACGTTCACTTAGAAATTTAACGAAATTCACATTCTCTGCTCATAGACTAACAAACAACAATTGTAACAAAAGGCAAATTGCAATGAGCACACCACATCACACCTGGACATTAGCGCTGTTAAATAAGAGGAACTTTGTTTAAGTATTTAAGTCTTAAAGTGTTTAAGCACAGTAAATTTAATCTGTTGTTCTTGTTGTTGTTGTTTTTGTTGTTTTGTTATTATTGTCATCATCAGTGCTATTGTTGCTGTTGTTGAGGTCGATGCTTCCGTTGTAGTTGTTGTTGTTATGATCGTTGTTGTTAATGCCAATGTCATTGTAGTCGTTTTCGTTGTTATTGCCGCTGTAATTGTTGTTTTTGCTTTCATCGTCACTGATATTGTCACCGTGGCTGTTGCTGTCATTGTTGTTGTCGCTGTCACTGTCGCTATCGTTGTTGTTGCTTTCACTCTTATCTTCACTGTTGCTGACAAATGAAACCATTGATGAATAACAGATCTGCAGACAATTACCCTCTTGCGTATTGTCACATTGCAAAACGCTGGAATATTTACCTGTTTAACTGTAGCCCCAAACAAACCTTAGAACAATAATAACAATAAAAATAATAATAATAATAGTAAAAAAAAATTAACAACGATATTGATAATAATTAATTTTAAAAAAGTCCAAGGCGCAATGTAAACATGCAATCCTAAATTTAAAACTAATAACAACTATAGAAAGTTAAACTGGGGAAAACGAAAACTAATAACATCTGTTACCTATTTTTGTCTCTTCACTGTTAAAACAAAAGAATAACTTTTCATAAGATGTTAAAAAGATACTTTCATTTTCTATAATTTTAATTAGTTTTAGTTGTAGCAATGTTTTAAAGCGCCTTGGACGGTTCCACAATTTAGGTACACAATCGGCAAATAAGCTGTCGCCATAAGTTTTGTAGTTGGAGCACAATGCAAGGATCACGTTGACATACACGTAGTTGATGAACCATGAATCAAGACTATCAGGTGGTATTATGAATGGAATAAATGTTATGATAGAAAAACTCTCGTCCCTACCTTTAGTTGCTGGCTAACGACAGACCTCTTGCCCCTCGCCCACCACCAAAATCCATCTGGCTCAACTGTTACAAGAGGTTTTCTTGGTGGAGTGGTGGGGACTGGAATGGTAGTCGGCTTGGTTGTGTCCTTTAAAGTAGTTCTCTGTTCGGTGTGGGACATAGTGGAGCTCTGCGGGGTGGTGTGCGGCTGCTCGGTGGTCGGTTGTGTTGTGACCCTTGGGGTAGTGCTCGATTGGGTTTGAGGAAAAATTGAACTGTGTAGTGTGGTGTGTGGCCGCTTTGTGGTCGGTTGTGTTGTGACCCTTGGGGTGGTACTCGATTGGGTTTGAGGCAAAGTGGAGCTGTGCGGTGTGGTGTGCGGCTGCTTGGTGGTTGGTTGTGTTGTAACCCTTGAGGTGGTGCTTGGTTGAGTTTTAGGCAGAGGCGAGTTGTGTGGGGTGGTAAATGGCGGTGTACTGGGTTCTACCGTGTCTAGCAAACTCGGAAAGGCACCGGCTTGTTCTTTATTGGCTGCCATGTACTGCTCATTGTAGGTTCCTTCTTCCTTCAGTTGCTCCATAAGCTCTTCTTCGCTCGGCACTATGCACATGACTCGACCTTCCGGGGTGTTGATCATCTGAGTTGTCGACACCTGAGTGCAGGGGTGGGGAGCGCAGCGGCTTTTTGGACGGGGCGCATCTGCTTCGACGCCGCTTTCGTGTGTATCACCCATGGCAATGCAGCCTATATTATTTTGCTGATAAAGAACTTTCTTCTTAGGCGTGTTTGGTTTTGCGTTTGCAATAGTCAGGAGAGTTATCAAAATGGCGACCTGTCAAGATGTAACAAAGGTACACAAACCGTGGACTCAGATGTTAACAATTTAAAAAACGTGTTTCACAAAGAAGTGCGAAATAACGAAATGATTTCTATATTTATCTAGTTTTGGAGGAAATTGAAAAACTGCTACGGTCTTCAAGCATATTTTTGTCAGAGACACAGTAGAAGAATGTATGAACGCGTTGTTTCGTTAAACCACTTGAGTACAGCTCTCAAAAAATTTTCCCAGTATAATTATTGCTGTATTTTATATCAGAAAGGAGCGTAAGAACACGACTTTAGTATAAAGAGCATAGCCCTTTTGCTGTTAGAGAGTTTCAAGGGAGTAGCTACTAGACTATAAAGATAAAGGTCAACCACTTTTGGCTGACTTGCATCTTCGTTACAAACACTCATACACACTGCTAGTATTAACATTAAGAACTGATAATGTTAATGCTAATGATAGAAGGATTATAACCCGACTTTAACCTTCGAAAGATTTAATAATTTTCTTTAAATTTTTAAACCAATAGGACTGGTTTATAACGGGAGTACATTCATGGCGCTTTAGAATGCAGTATAAATCTTGAAACAAGAAAAATAACCAACATTCTATCTTTGCTCGCTAGCGCTCAGTTGTAAATGACACAGCTTCATAAAACAAGATGAAGAAACGTTAAACAAACAACCGATAGGCTAGAGACACAATATGCTGCAATACAATCAATATGTATTTTGTAGGGCTCTTCGGCCGATTTATTAGATAAACAAAAACAGGCCAGGGCAACTTGCTGAAAGCCACGGCGAATGTGGTCAATACCTTTTAGCGTTACAGTTTGTAGGATAAATGGAAACAGTTCCTCAATAAAGACTATTTATTACTATACAACCCTGACATGCTGTGTCAGAGATTCATTGAATAGACTGGAAGTCATCTCATCTCCATAATAATCATGGACTGACACATTTCTAGCACCACCTGTACATTTGTATTTACTTTATGCTTTATCTCTGAAAGGAGCTGAGTGTTGATGTCCTAGATCCTTTCAGTCCTCGCTACAACTCATTTTAATTTTTTTGAATAAATAATTTGAATTCATTCGTGCGACTATGTTCTTTGTGTTTTCGTTCAAACCTTGAAAGGCGGTGAGTTAGGCAAGTCTTTAATTAGAGGTTTTAGAGTCGCTTTCAATTCAATACCAGCTCAAATGTTAATATGGAGAAACGTTCGTTGTTTTATTACTCAAGAAACTATAGGTAGAGCGATGTCTCCATCTTCAACAAATTAAAGTTATCACTAGACAAGAATTCGTTTTTCGCACGGCACTGAAACTCCCAGATAACCATATAGTATTAATATAGATAAGTATTTGCTTTACAGAGATTTCCCGAACTGATACAGATATGAGATTTTCCGTTGTCGTTTTTTGAAACAAAGCCTTAAACCTTTTGCAGTTATTTAATGCGTTTGAAGAATGATTCTTAGATTCAGAAAGGAAAAGCATAAAGTGAACCAAGAAAACACAACATTCCACTAGAAAATAATACGTATTTTTCCGAGAATTACTAATTGTATTGCGAATTCGCTTTAGAGGAAACAGTTGTTTTTAGCGGCTTTTCGTTACACATACACCAATACAAAAGTAGCCTACTCCTTGCTTTGTCCGTATAGCGATAGACTGTGTGCTAATAGGGGAAACACAAGCTTAATATACAAGAAACAAGAAAACGATTGATGTACACGGCTTATTGATTCTCCTTACCTGAAAGAACATTTTGACAAGCCACAACGGAGTAGAAAAGAACCGGTTCTGCAATTTGACGATATTTAAAATCGCTTGTAGGTGATAGCTTCAATTACAAACGTTGATAAACATTGTGGGAAAATTACGTTAAGGCGTGGTGTGTTAAATAGCTTGGATAAATTGACGCTTACAGTTTGCCCACGTTAATCCTTCACTGCGGCAAACATCAACTTGTTAAACAAGCAAGTTTGAATACCATGAAGTTAAGCTTAAAACACAAGCTAAGAATTAAAGGCAACGTCTAAAATGATATGAAGATTGGGTTTCTACAATGTCTTGTCCATTTGTTGTTTTAGCAGTATTTGCAGATAGAATAGTGTTTGTCGTCAAAGCTTGCATGTTGTCGACCAACTGAAAGACAGACAAGCATGATTACTTAAAGGTTAAACAACCCCTTGCAGCATTTGCCTAGTTAAAGATTATTGACAGTTCAGTTGTATAGTTTTATATTATTCGGCTTTGTCAGTAAAGATCAGATGTATTTTCGTAACATTCGTAGCAGCGTGTGAAACCAGTTTGTTGGTCAAACAAAGGCGCAAATTCTAAATGTTTACCTTAAGGTGTTAAGCTGTTCTGTTTATTAAGCTGTATCATTTTCCACATCTCCCGATAAATCATGGATGGAATGATTCCAGATTAGTTACAAAGAAAGACACACTGTGTGCTGACTTTTCTGAAATTATGACGGCGCCAACATAATGCCGGTCATATATTTAAACTCTTTGATTTGAAAAGTCTTGCTCGCCCAGCGTGGTAAAGACACAAAGTACCAAGGCGATTTTTAACTTTCTACAAGGGATGACCCAAGGCAATCTGTGTTCCAAAGTTGAAAAACAAGATACGGCCTAAGGGACTCTGAGAGTACTTGTATTCTTCCATTACTGCGAACAATCATTTTGCTGAAGTAGCTGTTGCTTATGTCTTCCATGCGTCGTGAGGAAAATAGATTTCTTTGGCAATTGGCCAGTGAATGAGTACTTAACTAAGAGTTTTAAATCAAGGAAATCATGGAAAGTAGCTTTTGTGTAATTTTTATATTAAATTGTATTCATTGCAGGCAGCATATTTAATATTATATTTTTTATATTTTTATATTGTAATGCAGTTGATGAATAGGTAAATACAACAAAAAATACTACAAATAAAATAACCTAGCAGTTTTGCTAACCAACCGTTCAACTCCAGTTGCAGAATTCAAACTTAATCTAATCATTGCGCTGTAATAAAAGGGGCAGCGGACCCTCAGTGCATTTCTATGGGGGACCTGGTACGATTAAACAAAGAGCTTCGGTTCAAGTAACCTGCGAACTGAACAGGCTCCTCTGAGCGTGATTTGAGGGTAAGAAAGAGGAAAAAAAGTAAGAGATGGTTTTTCTCTTTTCCCCAATTCTGCTCAAAAATGGCTAGCATGCTGAATGACCACCAGTCAACGTTTTAATCGATAGACTGATCCCGAGCGACATACATAACACACCATTAAACTAACAATTTTTTTGGATTATTTAGTTTAGTTTTTTCTTTTCAATTTTTAAAATCTAGATCTGGTTTATTTCCTATAGATACATTTGCTAGTGCGTTGTTTAGTATCGTAATATCATATTAAGTTTATTTTCAGCATTGTCAACCTTTAGTTTGTTCTTGTCAGATCCGGTCTGGTTTACTACTGTTGTTAAAGAGATTCCTTACAGAAACATTCGCTAGCACGTTGTTCATAATGTTAATACTCTGTAATTTAATTGTTTATACAGCAGTGACAAGCTTCAGATCTTTCTTTTCGATTAAATGTTTCTGCTGTTGCGGAGAACTCCTACAGAGACGTTAAATAAGCTAGCACGTTGTTGTTCAGACACCATGACAGGGCAGATGAGAATGAAACTGAAAGGCGCATGCGCTCCTGACCACGTGGGTATACGGAACATACTTCTCCTCCCATCGGTTTGTTGCAGGGTTAAACTCCCATTCGTCAGTCCATTGCAGAAAGTCTTGCGTGACAGTTTTCTGTTCACAAGCCCCGATCGACTGGCCACCAATACCCACGCCACTCGACTCGTTAGGGTTGCACACCACCTCGTTGACAAACTCAGGAAAGCGGCGAGGAGTGGCGTGCTGTCGGAAGACTGTCGCACACTCGCCACAAGCCCGTTGGTTGTTCGTACATCTCAAGACACAGTTGATAGTTAGCGTTTGGCCTGGTAGATGCACACTGCGGATACTTTGTCGAAGTTGAGAGCGTTTGTTCAACTTTGAGTTTGCTTTTCTAAGTGCTTTGGTTGAGGAGCCACTCTTGATCTCAGCTTTGCTAGCTTGAAGAGAAGACTCGGCATTTGTTTGAGCCTTTTTGAACGTGATGGCTGAGTATCGCTCCTTGTATGTTCCTGAGCAGTTGAGACGAGCTACCAGCTCCGCAGTACTGAGGCGATGGCACCGGGAGATGGTTTTTCCAACTTGTACAGTGAAGTCTCTTGAGCTGGTACGGCGACCAACCACGTTACATGGGTGTACATATGGTGATTGTGAAGACAAGTTAATCATGGCTGCAAGAAGGCACAGCCACGCGATCATCTATAGTTCAGGAAAAGAAAGGTCATTTTAGCAGTATTTTTTAACTTGGTTAAAACTCTTCCCGCAGCTGCAACGAGTTTATCATAACGTTAATTCTTCTTACATTATTCACACAAAATAAGTTGCTTGGTAATGAGAATAAAATAACTGATAAAACAAGCAATCAACCAACATAAAACAGCATTTTTCCAACTTGTTTACAGGGAAACTGTAGAGACAGTTTAGGAGAATTAAGTTAAAGTGTCGTTTGTGTTGAGAGGGTTAACAGACAGACAAACTGGTAGAATTAAGCAAACTGCTAAGCTAAGCCAAATAGAAGAAGTGCTGTTGTGTTTTATAACCCGTCCGGCTTAAAAACCCAGCCTTGCTGGGCATATTATATCACAAAAGTGCATGAATGAAGCTCCCCAACTGGGAAATCAGAATAGGTTAAGCTATTTGTTATTGTTTTTGCAAACTGAAACTGTAAAAAATTCACTTAGCTAAAATTAAAGCAAGCGTTCAGACCTGCCGCACTTGCGCTTATGATGACGTTCGAACGACCCGAAATTTTTGAAAATTGCGGAAAAAAAGTAGAAACTGTTATTAATGTTTGTTAATAAAATGCTGATACGAGTTGATTTTTTTATATGGCGTAAAAAAATATCCAAACAGTTGCACGCAACATTTCCAAGAGCTGAGCACATCAGAATCATCGCCACCATAAATCTCGCAGCTCTGCTAGAGTAAGAAGTGGATTTATCACTACCACTATGGAATTAAACGAGGTAAAACCAAAACGTAAACTGTTTATGATATTAAATAAGCAAAGTTCTAGTCCACTAGTGGGGCAACGAACCTGTGCGGTCCGGACTCAGTCTAAAGCGGCTGATGTGTATTACGTTTCGTTTGAGCATTTTCGCTACAAAACAATACATTTACGATAAAGAAAAACACCAAATGTCAAAATAAAGCGACACATTATAAGTATTATGAACGTAAAAGACATAGAGAATAATACATGGTCGCGCGGAGATATGGAATTTATCTTCGAGTGTTCACATCGATACCAAACGAGTGAGCGCAGCGTTATATAAACAAGAATCAGCCATTCCATAAACCAAAACCATTACATTACCATTACGTCACAAATTACTGAAATAGGATTGGTTTATAATTTCACAGGTAAAAATATCGTATTTTTACGTGTGTTCAGATACCACATTTCTCGGTGGTAGAAATCCTTGTAAAACATTGCAGTTTATATAATAAAAACCAATAACTATTTAGTAAAGAGCTGATGTTTTTACTTTTTTAACCCGACGGACCGACCCTTATTATTTTGCACGAACACGATTGTTAGCATAAAAATTGAAGGAGTGAAGATGGCCTTATAATTCAAATTAATTTTGTTCCGCCGGTCTTCCTTCAAGTCGTTCCCTAATTCATGAACAGGCCCTTTGGCCAAGAAAGAAACAACATTAGTCTTTGTTTCACGGCTCTTCTTTATGTCATTTTTCTAAATTGTTTTGAAATGATTAAACAAACCACAAATTTTTGGAGTATACTTTCAAACAAAGGTAAATATTTTTTTCTAAGATCTAGTCTTCAATCAAACTAGCATTAGTTACTTGACTATTTTTTTCAACCAGGACATGATTCAGTTTTCAGCCCGCTCGCTGAGGGTGTGTTTGATTCTATTCCGGAATAGGAATAAACAGAACAAAAACTTTGTTCAATCTTATTGGCCCCATTTCCTGCCGAGTTAAAAGAAAATATCTCTTGCCACAATCACTACTTTTAACTAGATATTTGATTGCTCAGTGAAACAGGAACTTAGCTTGAAATTTATTCTTTTTCCGGAATAGATGGAATAGGGTCAATCGAATGCACCCTAGTAAATTGTATTCCGGCCGGAAACATTTATATATATCAAGGAACCGGAAGAAACAGTAGCAGAAGATGATACAATATCTCAACTATTCCGGCTCAATCCAGACGGAGAACTCACACCTCGTTTACACTTAAGCGATAGCTTTCTTACGTAAACATATCCTTTTAAAAACTTTATCGGCTAGGCCTTCTCTAATCTCTTTTCCTTCGGAGTCAACTTTTTGGAGCGCGCTAATAACCATGCTCAGCGCCGTACCTAGCCATTTTTGAGCAGGGGGGCAGTGCTGATATATTTTCTCTTATTACTAGGGGGGGCAGCGATGACACTTTTAAGAGCGTTATAGTCACGTTGTCAACTCTCTGGGGGGGGCAACTGCCCCCCCCCTGCCCCCCCCGCTAGGTACGGCCCTGATGCTGCTTCGAAACAGTGGGAAGCAACGAAAGTGACTAGCCATCGGATCAAGGTTTTGTCCGTTTACGCTGCAACACAGCGACTTTGTGTCGGTGCGAAATTCTGTCCGGGTCTAATTTAGAGTAAAGAGCCTCAATGCAAACTAGTTTATCAGTTTGTGGACGTCTCGGTATTAAAGCTTGTAATTTGTATTTCTTTCTGTGTTGGAGACAGGAGCACAATAACAAAAGCAAACTACAAGCTGTAAAAGAAACCAAATCAACGCTGATTGAGTAGGCTAAGATGAATATATATCCAAATTCAAGCCTGGCCTGTATATCTTTAAAGATTTCTCAAAAAGAGTTCCAATCAAAATCTAAATATCTCCAAATAATTGGTAATATCACGAAAGTTCTTAATTCGTAGAAATTGAAATTCTTTAATCTGAGAACCTTGCAAATAAATGTCACGTTATTGTGCAAGAGAATACCTAAAAGCAGAGTAAATTTAGACGAGCTATATAGTCTATGTAGTTGCCCCGTTGTGGACAGGCACTTCGGTATTACACCTTGTAGGTTGCTTTTCGTTTTGTACTTGAGAAAGATTAACATATACTGAGTGACATGGAAGAGGAGTAAAATGAGCTTTAGTTATTTAATTGTGGTGGACGAAATATTGTACGAACACCACTCTAAACATCGGCACGTGTGAACACTTGAACTGTCCCTTTATCAGTCATGATATGCCAAGAGCTTTCGACAACAATCCTTCTCAAGTTATTCAGCTACGCCGTGTTTTATACTGAACCAAAGTAAACAACTTTTTTACTGGTGCACTGCTCACTTCTTTTCAGTCTTACAAACAAACTGTATGGGATTTGCCTTGCACTATCAGAACAAGTTAGCAGCAATCTTAGACTCCAGCGCTTGCTCATGCAGTTCCATAAAAAAGAGGTTTTGAAATCACCAGGATTATTTCGTAGTAAAATAAGAGAAATTGCACTGCAATTTGAGGCTCATTATGCAGAACTGGCCCCGAACACTGAAATTTTAAGTTTAGTTAGATAATTTTGATTTACGGTATGAAAACTGGGATGAATAAATACACCGAGTAGGGTATACATACGTGTCTTGTTTCCATTACCATCAAGCTTCTATATACGAGTCCTGGCTTGTACGTTATGCTTTGCAGGAGTGCAAGACGGTGTACGATCGCTAAGTGCTAACGTGGCTAATATATGAAAGGAACGAGAGACGAATCGAAACCCTTTTAAATATCCGGTTACATGTTTTGATTGGTCGCTTTCGGGTCTGTTTTGCTTTCCAGTATTTGGCTCAGTTTATTTTATAATACAATATTGAACGTATTGTATGTTGTCATGTCTATACCAGTAATCAGTTCCGGAAACGGAACTTCTTACCTATAGCAAGTTAGTAAAGAAATATTTCATCACTGAACAGTTTCTTTGGCTTACACAAAGTTTTACAAAGTTTTATTTGCCGTTTCGTTGCGCGCGTGATGGTAAGCTAGTACACTTATGAAGTATATTATAATACAGTATTGAAATCCAACTTTACTTGTATTCAAGTGTTTACATACTTGTCGAGGTTGTCGAAAAAAATACTTTCTCAATACCATATTTCATCGCCTTCAACAGCGGATCTACTATATATAGTTCCTGGTATGACTCACCGAAGCTAAATTGAATATTGGTCCCCTACCTCCGACTGTTACCATTATGACTACTCTGGCTTAAGAGCTGTGTTGCAACACATACTTATTGCCACTCATTGAATGCTTAAATATATCCTTTTCTCTCATCTGTAAGGAATCTGGAACTGTATGCACACACTTTTTTAATGTTTGTAGTCTTACTTTTAATAATTGATGAAATAGATATGATTGATTATTCACTGAAAGCAATAGTGATCAAATACGTTTAGAAATGAGGAATATATATAACTGAAGGGAAAAATGTTGTATCCTTTTGCCAAGTTACCCTGTTATGATATTTTTCTTGTAGTTTAGTCACAGGGAGTTTCGTCATGTCTATTATATTTTATTCGCAGTTGTCGGTAAAGCCATACGCTAGTTATTACGTTATTGTCTTAATCGGGCAGTCATTGTGTTGCTTTTATAGAATGAACTCGATTTTTCTCAAAAACCAGTACTAGTCTGGAAACAGAAAAAAGAACTCAAAGCACATGTAGCCTGCTAGCCGGCTCTCCGGTTGGGTTAAAATCGAAAAGGTTTGTTTTTGCAATTCTTTTGGGCCAAAATTTGGCGCGTGAAATCAAGGGGAGCTAGGAACTGGAGAAGGGGAAGAAAAAGGAGAGCCGGCAGGCTCCAGGGTCCTTTTCCTCCCTTTTCCCCAGTCCCCTCCCGGATCCCGTCGATTTTAACGCACAAAAAGAATTTCGAAAACATACCGTTTTTTATTTAAACCCGAGCAGAGAACCTACTAGTAGGCTAAAGCACGTGCAGTTCGTCTTCAGTATCAGTCATTGTGTAGCCAACTTATTTAATAGGGCTCCTCCTTGAACTAGCAGTGTAATACTTCTATAGCTTATATACTGAGACACTACTGAACATAAAAAAGCAACTCATGTAATAAATATTTCTAGTACAGCTACTTTGTTACTATTGCAAGTATTTATTTACCAGGCAAAACGACAGCACATTTTCTCATAAGAAAAGCGGCCACATTAGTTAGCCACCTCGTTAATACAGTACGGCCAACGGCCACATTTTGAAAACCCCAACCTGTATAACCTTTTAAAATCTAGCACTGTTTATACGACTAAACGCGCCAAATTCTGTATTCAGTAGCAGCTGTCTTACTGCTAACGCTCCGTTAAGTTTTGTGTTTTCTGCCACCAGTGATAAAAACGAGACTAGTTACGAAGCTCAAAGTTTCTTCGTTATTACTTACCTTCATTTTTGTTAACTAAATCTTTCTTTCTTCAATTTATTATGTATTAGAACCTAAGGTATAAATAAAGTATTGTTGTTGTTGTTGTTGTTGTTGTTGTTGTTTGTCACTGTTCTCTCATTTATCTGTTCTTTAGCTTTGACCATGCACAGCAGAGTACACAAAGTGTGTTAAGGTACAAATGAACAACTTACCCATAGAAACAAACGTGGGATCAACTATAATCTCATAAAAATTGTCCAAGTTGGTATTTGTAATTCCTCTGACTTTATGTTCCAATACCACGAAGGAAGAAGTTATCACTAAGTCGAATTGAGATAATATGGAATAACTCTTATATAAATTAACCCTAGAAGGCATAAGGTAAAAATAATTACACGAAGGCATAAGGGGGGGGTCAATCTGACCCACCCCCTGACTTTTGACACCTTTCACCCGATTGACTTGATATTTGGCATGTATAAAGAACTTTTATTATAGTTTCAATTAATCGAAACCAGGTGGTGCTTAATTGGTTTCCATAGCAACCAAATCAAAATAAATGACGTCACTGTGGCCGCCATCTTGGATTTTCGAA